>NCKU01000029.1:76851-87889 GCA_003675995.1 Dinothrombium tinctorium | reverse complement strand
ATGGGTGCAATGACCACAGTGACATCCGAGCTTCAGATAGGAAGCACTGTAAATTGTTATAATTCGTTGTCGACAGCGAGTGTCATGTCTGGTCATCCGCCGTACACGTCCGGATCGAATTACCTATCCGGCAACGAGTACACTTCTCATCAGCAAACGGTGCCTTACTACAGCGAGCGCGATTACTATTGGCCGTCGAATTCAGCGATGAACGCCACCGTTTCAATGACAAGTGAGTGCGCGAAACAATCGTCTGAAAGTCCGTCGAGCACCGGTATCGAACAAAGTTCAGTCATCAGCAATACGAATATGGAAAGTCCTTACGAAGGATGGAATTGGATTGAGCAGAAGGCGCCTGTTTTACATCAAGTTAATGGAATGGTTAATTATAACTGAAACTTAACAGCACATCAGTATTTGCGTTCGCTTTTTCGCAAACAGTTTTCTTTAATGACACTTAAAAGAGTTTCGGTTTGATTTCTTCGCTTAAGCCTTCGAATTTGTTAACTTCGATTTTCATTTCGCGCACTTAAAGTTTGTTCGCATTTTTTCAATTTTCAGAGTATTTCGATTCTATCATAAAATACAGCTTGTATACATGTTTTATCTAGTGTGATTGCGCTAATAATTCTTATAATTTGTCCATAGCATATTTGTTCGAAGCGGTCTAGTGCTTATTTCAACAATAAACGTTGATTTCGAAAGATAGTCTATTTAAAAAATCGAGTAGATGATGAAATTCGCTTATTTTTAGACAAATTCGTTAGCATCTGATGTTCTTGAATGATCTGCGAATTTCTAGCGCTGAAAATTTTCTAACCCCATCACCTCTCCCTAGAACCAGCACAGGCTTAAAAATAATACGAAGAGATTTCGAGTGATCGACGATTATGTGAATGATTGAAAGCGAAATGAAGTCAAGCGTAGATTGGCAACATTGAAACAAATGACGCAACGAAGAAATGGGAAGCTTCTACGCGAGAATCTACATCCGATTCTTCTATACTTGGATGTTAAGCATGGAAACGAATTCGAACGAATAGAGAGCGATTGAAACAAAAACGAATTAAACGCCAAACTTCTTAAATCAAGAGATTTAGATAAAATTCACCGGATAATCGCTGCAATGAGCCAGAAAATTTACCTCAAATCCACAGAACTAACTAATAAATAGCGAGCTGATGAACGAAGAAAGTGTTCCACTTTATGAGTCCGGAAAGTAAAATAATACGCGAAATAAAAGAAAGGTTTGTCGTCGAAAATGATTTTTAGCTTTAAACACTGTAAAAAAATTCAATTAAAATGTTGTTGATTCCAGAAAATTACTTCAGTAATATGATTAGAGCAGATTAAACTCAACCAGCATCATAGAGGAACGAGAAGAAATTTTGTTTTTCAAATGTGTCAACATCGGTGGCAAAAAATCATTTAATGATCAAGAAATTGGAGATGAACGGGAAATGCTGAGAGGTTTATTTGCGGCTATTATCGCATTGGATGGTGTACACAAAGACGATGTTAATTATTGAATGAAAATTGTTTTTAATTCTGAAAATAATAAAATTTAACGAAGAGATCGAACCAACTGGAAATGAAGAAAGAAAAGAAGATGGCGATAGAAAAGAATAAAATTGCTCGTTAATTAAATGAAAATTAATTTAAAATGAAAACAGATTCAAAATTGAAATTGATTAAAGCGTTGCATGTCAAACACGATGCAAGTCACAAACGAATGATAATTTTGTTAATTGTTAACGAACAATCGATGCTCGCCTTGCCTTCTTCACATCTTAACACACGGTCGCTTTATTTTCGATGAACTTTATTATTTGTTAAAACGAATAATATCTGTAACAATAAAATTGGATCGGAAGCGTGTCTTTCTGCATTTTTTAATATAAATTTTTGAAATTTTATTTACGCATTTAGCACGACTCGTCGAAATTTGATCACATTTTTGGCTAATAGCTAAAAGTTTTTTACGGAGCTAATGCTGCCATCTTCAATTCGAAAAATTTGTCGTTTTCGTGAAAAAGTTTGAATTTTGATTAAAATATGAAAATAAGAAACACGAGTTACAGTTTCGGAAAAAATGTTTGACCCTCATGATAAATGATAGAGAGATGTTAGCTAAGCGCCCATCTCTCAATTTAAAATATAACTTTTTTTATAAAAAGAAATTAAAAGCATGTTACCAATAAAATTAATTTCTGTTCTTACCATTGATTGATGAAAACTTTTGTTCGCAACAAAGAATAAGTTGTGAAATTTTTATTAACAAGATAAGCACCTTTTTTGCATTGATATTCAACTTTTGCAATCTCTTTGAAATGTGGTAAGAAAATACGAAAAAATGTGTACAATTTGCCGATGACCGTTCGAATAGCGAGGAAACAATATACGTATGGCAGTCTATTTTCTGAATTCATAACGAATTTGTCGCATTAAGAACTTGATGCCTTTCTAAATGATCGATCCGGGACAAACATTTTTTCAGGAAACTGTATTTTTAAAAATAACTTTCAATAAAAAAGGTTTATTTAACGAAAAAATAATTAATTTTGAAATATTGTTTTCGCTTAAAAAGTATGAATTAAAAACAGCAATTGGCCGACAAACTGAAACGAGAATGCGAGAGCACAAATTTTTAGGCACAATCGATGGCTGCCAAAAAACCGATCACATTTTTTTTAAATTTCTGACTGAAAGTGGCTTTTGATTTTTGATAGTTACAATGTTTACAAAAATTTAGTAAACCGATTGCCAAATTAAAACTAAACACGCGAACAAATTCAACTTTTGAAGTAAAACAAAGCGAAGATACTCATACTCGATCATTTTTGAATTTACTCGCGTTCGTTTGCGCTTATAAGTCAAGCTTTTCACCTGTCAAACACAACCTATAATCAAACCAACTTTTTCGAGCGTTCTCGAGAGCAGAAAGATGACAGCAACACTAAAAAATGCGTGCGGACATTCCTTCGTGGCCAAAAAATTGATTTTATTTTTTATGATCTTGTTAAGTTTTCAGAAAAAAAAATTACAGGCGTCGGGCACACAATAAACTTTTAATTAATTATGTGCCCAAATTATAACGCCCAAATTAATTATACACCATATTAAATGTTTTTAAAAATTGTAGACTAGAAATTGCGCTTTCTTGCGTTTAAAATCATTTCTGTTACTTTAACAGCGATTTTGTAATGCGAAACTCCATATGATTAAATAATTAAAACTTAAAATATAAATTTGAAAACGAAAATTTTAAATTTATTTATTTTAAAAATTATTTTTGAAAAAAAAATTCAAAAATTTGAGAATATTTTCTAGAAATTTAAATTAAAACATTGAGTTTTAAATGACAAAATCAGTTTAAAAATTAAAATTAAAATGTTTAAATGTAAGAAAGCGAATTATTAGTCTAAAATAACAATTTTAAAAAATCGAATTTGATGTATAATTAACTTGGGCGTACAAGTTTTAAAATATTGTGTGCCTGGCGCCTGATTTTTTTTTTAATGAGCTAAATCACAAAAAAATAAATTTTAAATTTTGACCATGAAGGGATGCCCTCGCGCATTTTTTTTTTTATCTTGCCGTCGTTTTTTCTCATCCTTGAAAGTAGACAAAAAAAAGTTGGTCTGACTTCAGGTTGCGCTTGGCATTCGAAAACTTTCCTTAAGCAAAAAAAAAAAATCAAATCGCTGCTTTGTTTAATGAATTAGCTTATTTGATTTAAATGCTGTTTGCACCTGTTTAATTTTTAATGTGGAAATTAATTTGAATTTGAATTTAATTTTTTTTTTTAAATCAAATTTGTGAAAAAAAACTTTGACACTTCAAGCAGCGACTTTACATTAAAAAATTTTTTAAATCGCAAGCAAATAATTTTTTTTTTCAGAAGCATGGCTTACGGCTGAAACTTTGCGCTCTTGTATTTTCATGCTGAGTTCTTCAAATAATTTTTAACCTACAATTGAACAAAAAAAGCGAAATGCAAAGACGAAAAAATTCTTCAGCTTTAAGATGCAAAACATTCATTCGCGTCAAAAATAAGTCTACTTTGCGCTCTAGTTTTGAATTTTAATATTAATCGATTTTATAATTTTGAATTTATACTCTAACGCACCATTGTTAGCTTTTTGAGTTGGTTCGCCTCGCTACTGATTCAGTTGATCATCTAGCTGATGTTGTTTGTTGTGAAATAAAGCCGACAGATGGCAACATGCTTATTATATTCTGTTGAATTGCAGCTTTTCGTTTGTGTTGAATAATTGAATAAAAAATTTAATTAATTAATAAACGAATTTACAGTTGCGCGAAATTCATGCAAAAATTTTATTTTTGCAAAAATATTTGCTCGCCTTAATTCTAATTCACGGTTTCGTTATTAATTTTTTACCCGCTGCGTTTCGTAAATTAAAGTTTCCGCATGTGTACTTCGCCGAAACAAAAAGGCGAACATTTGAAAGACGTTTATTGAGTGGCTGTGTTTTTTCGAATTGAAATTGAAGCACAGAGACTACTTAGCAGTTTTTCGCGCGAACTGTAGCTTAAAAAAAGTACATCGCGCCAATTGCGTAGCCTGTGCCATGAAAGCCGCACTTATCAAATACAAAAGAAGCATGTCAATAATTTGCTTGGAAAACAATGTTGAAATGATTGATCAGTTTTTCATCTGTGTTCATTATTAACACAAACTTCAATTTAAATCATTCGAATACCATTTCGTTGCACAAAAAAAGTGAATTTCCGTTTCAAACAAACATTGTAATTTCTAGAATATTAGTTTGCGCGCGGAGCAAAAAAACGCGAAACTAACTCGCAATCCGTAAAATTGTTTTTCGCAAAAATCTGCGTACGAAGATTGCGAACGCGATTGCGAATCGAGCGAGAGAAAAAAAAATTCAAAAAATTTTAAACTCGATGCAGTTTTTTGTTTTAAAAAAAAATTGGAAATGTAAATATTGCTCGGTTCAAACGTAATCGCAAAACAGTTTCAAAAAAATTTATCAAATCATTTTCGACTGGTAAACAATTGAAGTTGTTTTTCTTTTTTAATTGCCTAACTTAAAAATTTAATTTTTTTTTTTAAACATAACGCAATTTCACAATGATGAAATTTTAGAAAAGAGAGTAGCTTAACTACCACGATTATTTGAATTATTTGAATTCTTTCGCTCGAATCTTATTTTAATTACGCACCGAAGCGAAATTCGCTCGTTAGGTTAAGTTGAATATTAAATTAACTTTTTTAAGAAAAAAAACGTCTACTGAAATTAAATGTTAAAAATTATGGCAAAAGCGTAAAACAAATCGTGGCCAGAGAGTTGCGCGAGAGATAAATTCACTCGAAGCGAGAAACAATTTAGCGCACTGAAATTAAATATTTAATTCGAAATAAATCATTTGGCGATATATTATTTCTAAAACCAGTTCTAAAAAAAGTGTAATTGAAAAATAAGCTCGTGTAATAAAGCATATTTAATATTATTAAGGCTAAATAAGCGATACGCGCGAAGAAGAAAATAACTTTGAAGAGAAGTTAAGCGATACGCAAAAGGAAAAAAATTAAAGTAGAGCTGGAGCGATTCTTCGAAAGCGTTTTTTTTCGCTCCTCCCAATCTGTTTTTGAAGCAGCAGTGGTAATCTCATAGCCCGAGTGTATGTATTTGTAATCAATGTATAATTTTCGAACGCTGTGCATCAATAAGCCATTAATGACATTAAATGCGCGCTCTGTTTTAGCGGCAGCAAAGAAAAAAATTTTGTTTTTTTCGAGTATCGAAAAGCAATAAAATATAAGACGAGAGCAGCGCGAGAGAAAATTGAATTAGTATCGCGAGAATCGCATCGCCGCTTCCTTAAAGGTGAAAACACTTAAAACAGCTTTGAATGAGGCTAACATTTTTTGTTTAATATCTATGTTATGACTATTTCAAAAGCGGAGAAATGTGTTTTTTCATTTCTTCTTAATAATCAACCTTTGCAAATGTTCGTATTTCAATGTAACACCGATGTCTTGAGCAAAAAAAAGGATTGCTTCATTTCGAGAGCGAGAAAGAGCGATAGAGAAAGAGAAAGAGAGAAAAAACGCGCAACTTTTTTATTTGCGAAACGTAAAAGCGTTGAAAAATTTGTGTAGCGTTTGAAAAACGAAGTTTTCTTTGAGCTTCGGAGAGAAGGAAAAAACATTCGTTACATTTCGGAAAGTGCAAATCGCTTTTCGCATTTCGACGAATTTAACGCCAATTGAAGTAAAGAGAGGCGCAAAGAAAGAAAAAAAAACGTTGAAACAACTTTTTTCTCTCCAATAAAGAAATGTGAATAAAGAAGATGCAATCGCGAATTGTGACCGCTGATTAACATCGCTATCGCGCTCTTTCTCTCGCTGCTCCGCGCTTCATCTTCATCTCCGTGATTCGCTTGCTGCTGAGCTAGCGGCGGCTGAGCAGGCGAAAACATTGCTCTTCTGCCGACACACGCATTGCATCGCTCGCTTTGATCTGACAGAGGGCAAATGAGTGTCGGATTAAAACGCGAATAGCGCAGGAATGGCAATGGAGCGAGAGGAAAACGAATTGTGAAATAAAGAAGTGAAAAGTTTGCGCTGCTCAAAATCAACAGCGATTAATTACAGTTTGAGCAGCAAATTGAAAATTGTCGTCTTTTTCTCGCTTATTTATTTCACGCTTGAAAAGTGGGCTCAGTTCTAGCGATCGCGATTAGCTTCGAATGGCAGCATGATTAAAAAGCAGCGTACATTCGAGCTTTGCGTTTAAATTATAGGATTAAAATGCGATCGTTTAATTGAAACAAATAACGCAACGAGTGCCTGTGTCTGTAATAAATTCAAGTGTTGCATGTGTCTTATCGGGCTTTAGTTCGCTGCTTACTTTGTTTTATTTTTACGCCACTTTTCCTTTTCGCGAAACGAAACGAAACACAAGCAGAAGAAGCAAATTAGCCTGCTTCTGGCTGTCTGCATCGGCTGCCCGATCATCAAAACACTCGGCGAATTCGCTTTCATCGTTGCTTTCGTGGCCTTTTCTTTTTCAAAAGCCACACTGCTGCGAAGCAATTTACATCTGATCGATCAACACGTTCGCGCGATGGATGATGAGAGGCTGGTTTAATTAAGCAGCTAATTTCTATCATCACACCACCGGCTCGTTCAAATTGCTCCGCTCGTCTGCCGACCGCGAGCATCCAAGTAACTGTGCTCGCAACGAGCGAGTGAGTGATGCGAAATGCAGGTGTTTTCTTCTGGTGCGTACTTCTATTTACAATTTATTTGGACTCCAGTCGATCGCTGCCTGCGTTCTTCATCGCGAGCAAGCCATGAGAATGAGTTCGTAGGCAATATTTCAGTAGCTGGCCAATGACTTCTCCGGTCTCGGCACAACCGCTACGGAATTAGCTGTAAACCAATGGTGATTTAAGCTTAACTTCGGAACCCCCACAGAAACCTGTGTGACATACTTTTGCCTATTCGACATACCTTCCCGCGCCCTGCTCGACCGCATGCGGCGAAGGGGCAAACTTATTGCTTTTGCCACCTGCATCACATCACATCACATCTCTGCATCACACTGGCATCAGTTGCGTAAGTATTAGAGCTTTTATGTTCATACTTTCTGCGAATAAATTTTTGCTCGTTTTTCTTTCAAATTTTATTTGATTTCATTTTCGCCAAAACCGAGCGCCTGTCATTTTCGCGAAAAACGATCGATCGTCTACTTTATCAAATCATCGCATCGGTTACGGCATCGCACATTCAATCGCTTGCTGGTCGTGGCCATTGTGAGCTCATGCAGGCACTCACTTCTTTCGCGATAGAGAGCGAGCGGTGAGCGATCTGTTTCTCGCGATTGGACGCAGAACAATAAAATTGGCCGCGTACACAATGAGTCGCTCTCTCGCTCAAGTGTTTCGAGTGCTTCTCGAGTAAACATGCAAAGCGTCGTCAATGTGTTGCTCGCTGCTGGACATCCGAAACCTATTTCAGCTACATTCACAATGTGAGAGAATGCTTGTGTTTGTTTGAATAACGATCCTCTGCTTAAGCAGAGTGTGCAAACTGTGGGAGTTAATCAATAATACACTCTATTCATTCTTCTAGTAAGCGTATCATTGTAAGACCACACATAAGCGCTATTAACACCTTGCTTCGTCAAGGTGTGCTCTCCATTCAGACATACACCGATTCAATCCACTCTTTATGCATTATTTATACTTCCCGTGTCCACACACATCAAGTGGACAATGTGTCGTTGGCGCCGCACACCAACCGAGCACAGAAGTGTCCACTTTGTGTCTTCACACACAAGTCGCGAAATTTACATTTCTCTGCTCAATTATTTTCTCGTCTCAACTTCTTCTCTTCGCCTCTCATTTCATTCCATTTCACTGCTTTTCTCAATGAACGTCAAAAGTTTTGCCCAATGGTCAAAAACACTGCACGCATTTCTTTACATTGTGCGCTGTTTCGCTCTACTCGCCCATTGAGCAATGTCGCACTCAGCACTGCTCACAATCAAATTCTGTTTAATTGTAAATCAGCGAAAACAACTTTTTTCGACTGACTTTGAGTGATTTAGAAGCGAACGCAGCGCATTTGTAAAGCGTGAAAACAAAAGGCCAAAAATGGTGGTTATTAGCGATCTCAGTGTGCAAAATAATTTCTAGAGCTGAGTACGCATTATAGCGAATTGTTTTGAAGGAACAAATTCATTTTCAAGTTTGTAATTACGATTATTTAAAATTTAGAAGAAGTGAAAGCATCAAATTGTGGGATATAAAACGTTCTCCTATTACTTTAATGCTCGATACCTCACACAGAGAGAGTGTTTCGCGTTGTTTTATGTACCGTACGGCGAAATATGCGCCTTTTCGCTTTCAAAAGAAAAAACTCTGTAATTTTAATTACATAAACTGCGCTTTTTCGTAATCATCCGTGAATGCGGCTGCTTTCAAATACTTATTTTCCACTTCGCTTTTATGAATGAAATGAATGTTATTTTTCGCCACACTCGAAATACACTTTCATTTAAATTTAAATTTTCTCTTTCTCGCTCTCTCTTTCTCTCAATGTGTTTTGCTGCAAAATGGCGACTTTTATTATGAAAAAAAACTTTTATTATAACTTTTATTATAATCGTGAAAAGTAATTAAAAGCGCGCCGTTAACTCAAAGTGAAAATTAAAATTTTCATAAAAAAGGAGATGTGATCACTTTGTGTTAAAGTTAATTAATCTAATTAAAGCGTAATTAATAAGAAATGCGCGCACACATTTCATATAAACATACATAAACATTGAATGAATAAAACTTTTCTTTTGGAAAAAAATTTTTGAAAGTAAAATAGCGAGCGAAAGATTGCGTGCGTCCTCGCTCTTTCTCCGTTTATAAGCACAATGATGGAAGAAAAAGTTTTTCAGGCGACGGATCGTACAGAAATCATTGAAAGGCTGATTTTTCGACAAAGAAAAGAATAGAGTAGCGACGTGTTACGATGAAGAATGGACCACTTGTTGCATATCTGACAACGAGGCGAATTGAAAACAGTAAATAATACGCTTCGTTTTAGAGCAGAAGCGAGAATCGCGTTGAGAAAAAATAAATAAGAACAAGAGGTGCCAAAATTAATTCGCCACTTCCGACTTTGTGAATAGCGGCCAAAATGGGCTCATGATTATTGTTTGGTGATGGCGTGCGACGATCGATCGCCAGCTCGAGATGAAAGCGAGTGAAAAAGAAAGCGAAACAGTTTTCACGCAAACTTAATACTGATTAAGCGTAATTTTTTTGTGCAAAACAAACCGAGACAAACCAAAGGTTTTCTCACTCGAAAAAAGTGAACGAAAAGTTTTCAAACGCGGCGAACGCTCGGTGCGAGTGTGTGTGTTATGCAAGAGAAGTAGCGCTATTTTTTGGATCGATACCAGGCTCATTATTCTCGGTATTGCTTTAATTTTCACGCAAATAAAATATCAATTGTTTAATTGTGTTTACTTTTGTTGTGCGAATCGATCTTTCGAATGAATAGAACGGCGCCAACGACGAGGCGCCTTCGGGTGAGTGCCTTGATGGCGGTACCTTTTACGGAAGCCGATAAAACGCGACGACCAAAATGCGAAGTGTGATTGCCGTTGTTAGTCGAGCAGCGAAGAGGCAGTGTAAAGAAAAACGCGAGATGATCGCTGGTAGCTGCCGAACACACTCGACACAACCAATACACTCGATGCAATAACAATCGTCGTTCTTCTTCTTATCCGGAGTGTAATGAGATAGGCGTGAAGTTAACATTGACACGGAGATTAATCGATTCTCAGCCGAAGAACATTTCCAACAACACTCACACAAATCGACTGCAAATAAGCACAATTAAACTAAACAAAGTGAGTAAACACCTGCCGAGAAGTCCTATCGTCGGTTATCGCTTTCATTCAACAGTTTCGTAGTACTTTGTCCTTCTTTCCTAATCTTTTGCTTGTCGTCGTCTGTCAAACAAACCGACGGCTCTACCGTTTGACCTCATCGATCGAGCACCGGACACGCGAGTGTTGCGAGTGCGATGTGAACTGTGCGGCTGACGCCGGAGCGAGAGCGCGAAAGTACGCGTCCGAACACGGACTGACCGAGCAGCGTGCGTGCAGCCGACGACGCGGATGTCCGTCGGTATCGCGTTGCGTGTCGCGTGCGTCGCCAAAGCGGAGGTCTGGTTTAAAATTTGCGAGAGGGGTCCGCCTCGCGCCCGCCCACAGGCGGTGAGATTGATTGCGCGCTGTTGGCGACGAAACGGGCGCTCGCGGCGCGAAGACGGGGCCCGAGGGCAGCAATCGGTGCACCCCATTAGTGGCTGCGGACTAATTGATTGATTATTTATCGGCACTTCTTTCGTGAGTGTGGCGATTACAGTCGCATTCCGCGCGGCGTTCACTCGAAGCAGTCGCTTGAAACGAAGCCAAGGCCGGAGCGCAGAGTGCACGCCAGTGTCGCGAGTGCGCGCAGCGCGCGGCCCCCGCGAGGCGCGGCC
>NCKU01000029.1:343-76813 GCA_003675995.1 Dinothrombium tinctorium | reverse complement strand
GGCTTCGGTCCGCCCTCCGATCGCTCGGCGAGCGTTCTGCGGTCGTCCCGTTTGCCGTCACATTCGCCGTGCCATTTGCCGTTCGTGTGTCTGACGGCGAGAAGCGAATTGACACTATGTGTTGAGTGCGTTGTGTGCAGTGCTGCGAACTGTTGCCAACTGTTCGATCGTTCGACCGTTCGACAAGCAGTGAGCGGCGGTCACTCGTCGTCCGAACGCACAGCCGCGCGGAGAGCAGCGGTCGCATTCGAGAGGTGAGTTCACTCACTGTTCTTCTGTTCGCCGCTCGTGTCTAGCGTCGGTTTGACGACCCTTTCGCAGTCGGTTCGCACTCGATTCGCATTCGACTGCAGTGTGTGTCGTTCGCAAATCGCTCGCGTTTCTTTTCGGTGACTCTGCATTTGCAACCCTCTCGCAGTCGATTGAACGCTGCTCACCTTTCGTCGCTTCTCTGCTCTCAATGAGACTGCAATTTGCTGAGAAGTGATTACTTCACCGCTGATTGTCCTCCGATCCACGCATTGTTCTTCGCTTCCCTTATCTTCACTCTTCTCTCGACTGCTCTCAATTTCGTATCTCTTTCAGTCAACAATTTGTGTGCGTTTTGCTCGTCTCTCTCTCGGATGCTGGGTGCAGATAGATGCTGATCACCACACACTGGGATCTGGTGGCCTCTCGACTGAGGAACGGCGGCAAAACAGCTATGCAGAATCATCGACCGACGGCCGCTAATTCCACCGCTACCGGTAAATCGTGCTCGTCGTCGTCCGTTGCCGGACCCTCAGTGCAGAGTCGTCCGGCGACCGATTTCTCGATCGAAGCGATTATGGGTCGAAGCAACGAAACCGAAAGGCCTTCGCCGAAGATTGCTTCGACGGCCGAGTGTCCTCAAAGTCCAAAATGTTCGGGTACTGTTCGACTCATTTCTCAGTCAGAAATTAACTAAACTTTGCTGCTTTTCGCTTCAGGTTCTCAAATGGCTGGGAATCGTTTGCTGAGTGCGACGCAGTTCTCAGCATTCGCCTCATTGCCAAGAGAGTCGAGAATACACAGTGAAAGTCCGAGCAGTAGTCGTGCGGAATGTGTCTCACCGCCACTCTCACCTGGTCTCGAAGACTTTAGTGTTTTATCTTCTCGCAGTGTGACATTGCCGAACCCTCGTTCGCCAGTCGAATCTTGCGACGGGTCGCGCTCGCCGACCAACTCCGAAATGACTGCCGGAAGCATCGAGGGCGACATTGTGCGGCCGCGGTCAGCGTCGCCCGTTCGCTCGACACCGTCGCCTTCGAATTCCAATTGTTCAACCAAAGAAGCATCGAATGCATGTTCCTCGGGTCCAAACCCATTCGCAGAAGCTTTAAAGCCGCGCTGCAATTGCGAAGAGCTTTCGCGCGTCGACTGTCATCTCGAAAACAAAGACTTGTGGGATAAATTCAACGACTTGGGCACCGAAATGATAATCACAAAATCCGGAAGGTACGAACGCAGTATGAAAACAATGAAGCACGCTAAACTAAGTGATGTCATGCCGCGCGCTCACTCAATGTCCATACGCAAGCACATTGTAAGATTCTCTCTCTCTGAACCTATACGCTCGAGTGTCATAGCCTCGGCCTCAGTCCTACCTATAGCTGAATTCTCGCCCACAGGAAGCCGAGGATAGCTGCTACTGCCTCACTCCTCATTCGAAAATTGTTCAGTTCTGAGCGAGTACAAAACTGAACACTGCTCGTTTGTGTGAATGAATACGAGAGACAAAGATGAAAGGTAACAAACGTATCCTGCACTCGATGATATCCGATACGCTTTTGTGCGATCTATTGTCGCACAATTGTCAACTTTGCACATAGTACAGAGAAAAAAGTTGGTGAGACAGCAGCAGCAAGGGCAGAGAGTGTCGAGAGTGAGTGAGTTGAGTTGAGTGGCGACAATAAAATGGTTTAACTTGCCTTCAACAGTAGCTTTTTGTGCCTACAATTCTCTCGGCATTTTGTCCGCTATTATTCGCCCGCAATGTGTATCGCGTATAGTGCAAAAGGCAAAATGAGTCTCGCACCCATCGCTTAGTACGGCGTATACACTGAGCTCGTTAATAAGTTTGTTTACATTCATTGTCACACGGATAGATTTGGTTCATTAGCTGTGTATTGTGTGCCTCTGTCGTCGTATTTTGCATTTCGGGTCTCGCTTTAAGCGACAGAACGAAAGCGCGCGGAGAGAAGCCCGAAAGCGGCTTTTATTCGCGGTTCGCTTCTTGAAAGCGCATTGTCCAAAAAGTGTAGCGAGCATTTGACGAGCTTTCGATCTATTAACGCATTGACCGCCTCTGCTATTCATGAATGCGATCCATGGCTCGCATTTATTTATATCCGACCGAATGTATTTCGTGTCGCATTCACGAAAGTGTGTACGGCGCTTGGTTTGGCGCGGCGAGCAATGCGTGTTTTATTATCGTTTGCTGACATTGCAGCGATTGCTCGCTACTGCTGAAGTGCACGCAAAACGGAACCCCTATCCATGACAATCCATCTGTTACATTTTTACTCGTTAATTTCGCCTCCACAATCGTTTTGGTGTTGGCGCGCAGCAACAAAAGCAACACCAACAGCGGCAGCAGTGCAAGACGAGAAATTAATATTCGCTGCATTCGATGCAGTTGTTGCTGAATGTTTTTTTTTTTTGCTGTTGCAGCTAATTTTCAATTACGTATATTGATAAATATGATTTGTTTGCGAAAAGCGAGTAAAGACAGTGTGAAAGGAAAACAAATTTACCGCATTCGGTAAAATGAGATTAATGCGCGCACTATTTTTTTATGATTCGAGTCGAAGAAAAAGCGGAGAAGAAGAGTGGCGTAGAAAAACGGCGATTTCACATTTCATATTCAAAAGATGTACGTTCGTTCGTTTTCGTGCGCATTTTTCAATCTTTGCATCATTTTTAAGCAGAAAGAAATTGGCTGTTTCGCATCTGTTACCATCTCGCCTCTCGCTCCTCCACTTTCTTCTCGGCTGCGTTGCGAGCAGCAAACCTTGTCTTATCAAATTGTGTAGAAATTCACGTAAATTGAAATTCGAACACAAGATTTGAGTGTGTGTTTGTGCAAAGCGCGTGCATCTATTTTCGATGTAAGCGATCTATTCTTACACTGTTTCGATCGCCTCTTCTTCCCTCTCTGTGATACTCACTTCTGTTGATACTCATACACTTGAGTGTATCTACAAATGCTGCTTCGCTCTGCTCTTCACACTGTACCTCCCTTCGCTTTAGGATAAGTTACCAATTTTAGATTTCGCTCCAATCTTGAAACCGCTGCTGCCTCGTTGATTGATATATGTACCGTTTCGCTTGTCGCTGCAAATGCGGAAAATGGCTGAAGTAAAGCTCGAACGCAATTCGACGTAATTTAAAATAAGTAAAAACAAACGATTAGATGACATTTCGAGATTCGCTTTTTCGCTTTTTCGATATGAATGAATTAGACGGCGAGCGCCGAGTGAGCGAGTGGATGCGCGAGTTAGGCTCGATAGGGAGAAGCAGAAGTAAAGAGATAGAGAGCGAAAGACCACCGAAGAAGTTGATCCGCGCTGTACGGATGCTTGCTACGGTATGTTGTTGTCACCAAACGAGAAGATTTGAAGTGTCGCCTTATGTTGCAAAGAAGCAATAATTCATAAACGAGATGATGGACTTGAGTTTCAGTTACTCACATAACAACTCAACATGGAAAAGAAAAATTGTCCCGTCACTGAATGAGAAGAAGTATGCGCTTTCAGTTTGTGTGGTATAATGGCAGAACGCGAGAAAGAGAAACTCGTATTCATTAAGAAGTGTGCATCCTGTTGCTCCATGTCCCGAATCACATCGAGTCGTCACTCGCTCAATGTGCTGCTGCTCTCGTTGCCAATGTGTTCTTCTAATTCGCAACACTTGCTTTCGAGCAATTATTTCTCATGAATAACTCTTTTATATTACTCGCCACGAAAAACAACACCGAGTCGAGTTATGAGACGGAATAAAGTTGTAAGAAGAAGAAATGGATGGCAAAAATGATTTTTTCGCATCCGAAGCGCTTTCGCTTCTTCTCTTTCTCTCGCTTCTTTCGCCTCGCTTTTGACTCAAATCCAAGAAAGCATCGTTAAGCTCTTAAACAGCATTTAAGAGCGTTTTTGCGAACAACTATAATCTCGCATGAAATGATGGACTAAAACACAGCCTCAGCAACTCCTTAATGCGCGGTGTCGGCGAGTGGAAAAGAAAGGAAAGGACAGCGAAATTGAAATGTCCGCTGCTTTCGCATTTCACCTCTCCGGCACACGGCGTGCAATCAGGCTTCTTTAAACACGCATTACTACTATCATTGCATTAAACTATAAAATACATTCTAAAAGAGCGCAGGTAAAAAGTTAACAGCGGAGAACAATGATTGAAACACCTCACAAATAATCATTTGGCCCCCGAAAACGCGAACGTAAGCTGTAATTATTCACGGCTTTTCTTCTCTTCTCTCGTGCGTTTTTGCGCTGCTCGCTCTCTCGCTTTCTCAAGAAGCCAGCCGCACAATGCCAAGAATCAACTTTGTATCAACGCTATTATAATTTGTGATACTGCTTCTGCCTGCACAGCCGTTTCATTGCTTTTGTCGCAAAACAAAACCATCATTTAGAGTGAGAGCGAGGCAACTTTGTTTTTTAATACCCCATCTGCTGATGTTGATTGAACACACAATGAGTTTCGCTTTCGCTCTCATCTCTTGTCGGCTGAGCGGTTAATGAACAATCAATTATCTACTTGAATGCAAACGCTTCTTCTTTCAAGTACACCGACTTAATATTAACTCGCAATTTTAAAGCGTTTTAAATGACACACTGAGATGAGAAAAGAAACACCAATTTGCTCTTAATCCTTATACGACTTAATTATATGCAAACACGCTGCATAATGGCCATTTCGCGATCGCATTGCGCAATTCCGAATCAGCTTTCGAACTTGTGAACAGTCGTTGCAAATTTAATTTTTGAAAGCTGTGCAAAAACGTTCAAACTCGACGAATGCAAAACGCATCGAACATAAATCATAATCATAATATCATCTCTCTCTTTAAAATGTGTTTTACGCGTGAAGAATACAAAAAACGTAAAAATATGCTGCATAATACGCTCGAGTTTTGTGTATTTTTCAATCAAGTAACGAACGAGAAAAGTGGCCCTGATTTGCGCTGCTCAATTCATTCGCTCACTCTCCGCGCACACACTATTTTGATTGATGAAAGCATTCAACACAATCATCAGAAGCTGATGCGGTGTTTTCATAATTGATCTTTTTTAAAAAGAGAGTCGCATGCAATTAGACGCACTCTTCACTGCGGCATAATTGATGTGTCTTTTCTTCTTCTTCTTCTTCTTTCATCTTTTCCATCTTATATAGACGCATGTTTCCGACTGTCCGTGTCTCCTTTTCGGGTATTGAACTCGACGCACGCTACATTGTTTTATTGGACATCGTTCCCGTCGATAACAAACGCTATCGATACGCTTATCATCGTTCATCGTGGCTAGTGGCCGGCAAAGCCGATCCGCCATCGCCCGCACGTCTTTACGTACATCCGGACGCACCGTTCAGCGGCGATCAATTACGGAAACAAGTGGTGTCATTCGAGAAAGTGAAACTGACCAATAACGAGATGGACAAACAGGGACACGTAAGTGTTGCATGCTTATTTTTTCTCAAAAGCTTTCATTTCTACGATCGCGTGACAAAATCAGTGTCAAAGTTTGCAGAAGCAATAAATTATCGGGTGAAGAACTGATCGCAGGTGGGTCTCGCTGCGACCTGCCTGCCATCGTACATTCGTCGACTGTTGTGGCGGAGCCGTTCTCTCTTCTTTCGCGAAACAAGCGAAATTATAAATAATAATAATAAAAAACAGTGTA
The DNA here is from genome assembly GCA_003675995.1 of Dinothrombium tinctorium. NCBI lineage: Eukaryota > Metazoa > Arthropoda > Arachnida > Trombidiformes > Trombidiidae > Dinothrombium > Dinothrombium tinctorium. The sequence goes on along the minus strand of NCKU01000029.1, from coordinate 70,880 downwards.
AAAATTCGGATTCGCCGAAAAGTGCGAGCTTTCGACGGTTCGCACGCAAATGCATTTTCCCTTTTCAATTTTATTACCAGCGTATAATGAGCGCAGTGTAAATTGTGTTTTGTGTTAAAGAGAAAAGCGAGAAGAGCGAATTAAAAGCGAAGAGATGAGAGCAGAGTTGCTGGTGCTCGTATGTCCAGAAAGCATCGTTTGGCAAGCGAAAACGCGAACAGTGCGTAACGCCGGCTACGTCGGTCGCTGCTGTTAGTCGCAATGAAATATAGTGTATACTCACGCGAACGCACAAATCCCTCACTGTTATTTACTTCACACCTAAGAAACGCGAAAAGAAATCCGCTGTTAACACCAGCAACCAAAAACACTTCTTGCTTCTGATTAAAAGCTGAGAAAATGTTTGTACGCCAATGATAAATCACACGCTCACCATCGCGTTTCGTTCGCCGCTGCTGAATTTGCTCGCTGACCGCTGCCGCCTGAGCAGAAGCGAGCGAGTATACGTTACACATTAAGCTCGATTGCTGTCAGGGTTCAATGTGAAAATCATTTTTTCGACAACTCACTAATATGGCTCAGTAGAAAATCTATTTTGTAATGAGATATTGTTTCTCACGCTAAGCTCTGTGAAAAGACACATGTTTTAATACGCTATAATATTTGTAATTTTTTCAAAACTGAATCTTCGCTCATTTAATAATAATGATAAAGTATGAAGCAAACGCAAACTTGCAGCAAATTAAGATAGGTGAGCGCAAGCGGGCGTGAAGTGCGTCGCACGTTTGCCTTACTCAACCGAGAAATTTGTCTCGTTTTTTTTTATTTTCCTTCCAAGCTTCTTTCTTTCGAATTGCAGAGAAAGAAAGAACGCACCATTGCATCGTTCGCCAAATATTGCGTAGGGTGATACGAGAGTTTCACGGCCTATATGTTGAGCAATAGAAGTGAGGCTGTTCTCGCAGCGTCCGGTGAGCACTAATCGCTGCTGTTTGACGCTACTAAACGCCGTGCCATTTGCGAGCGAGCAAATAAAGAAAGGCTGCTTCTCGATTGAGACCGCAGAGCAAATTGGACATGCATTTGTCAAAAGGCGCTTTGATGCAAACACACACAAAGACCGCCGCGATGCGAAAAAGCAGCACGTTGCGAAAAGAATGTGAAAGGTAGAAAATAATTGCGAGTCGAGCCTCTCGTTCTTTCTGTGTTTCGCAAAAGGTGCAAAATAGTACGCCCTGCATTAGCAGCTTGAGAGAATGGGCAGCACGAGCGCTCGAAAGGGGCAGCCAGAGAAGTCAATGTGTGCGCGTAGCCTCGCACAAAGCTGTCTAGCGAAGCTATGTGTCCCGTTCCGCCCCTGCTCGGCGAAATGCCCATCTTTAATGGATTAACAGTGATTAGTGCAAAAAGTTGCATCTCTCGAGAAATAATTTGAAAGGAAAAGACTGAAGAAAAGTGGCGAGCGTTTACTTCATATACGAGATGAAGTGAGTGAGAGCGAGCGAAAGAAAAAAGAGCGGCGTCTTCTTTGAAGGCAGCCATATCAAAGGCAGAGCTGAGATCGCCTTAATTACAACATAATGGAGACTTGCGGCAATCCGCGCCATTCGTGCAATTATTTCTCTGTTTTTGTTAATAAGAGAAGCAACACTCATTTCCTTTTTTATTGCTACTCTTCACCTCACTTTTTGTTCATCGCTCGCACTCAAACGCCAACTGCCAACTCTAAGCACCGATCTCGTATGTAATGTAATATAATTTTTAAAACGCGTTCGAAGCAATCAAAACAAAACCGCATTTATTAGCTCACGCGATCTCTCCATGTCGCTCGTCCGCATTTACATTTTTATTTCGCCGCTCATTTCCACCTCTCCTTGTCCAGATTGTGCTTAATTCGATGCATCGCTATCAGCCTCGCATTCATCTGGTAATCAGACGCGATCCGAGCACCGCGAATGCACCAGTCACTGATCTCGAGTCCGAACGCTATCGGAGCTTTGTCTTTCCTGAAACCATTTTCACCGCGGTCACCGCATATCAGAACCAATTGGTGAGTGCTCACGCTCGCTTCACACTTGATAACCATATTCTCTCAATTTTTACAGATCACCAAACTGAAGATAGACAGCAATCCGTTTGCGAAAGGTTTTCGCGATTCGTCTCGTCTAACCGATTTCGAAAGGTAATTTCGGAATCATTTTAATTTGCTTTTTTCGCGTTTTTTGCCTCTTCGCTTTCATTCGGCGTTTATTTGCGCTTCTTTATCAGCAGTTTCACAGAGATCGTCTGCTCTCGACAGTATTTTTGACATAGATGTAACTATTTGAGCCCACGTTAGAGATGAATATTTACGCGAAGCGAGATACACAAACTGAGAACGATGCCAGCTATTTCTTACTCTGCTCGAGTTCGGCATTCTTGTGTGCCTTATAAAATGCTAGATGCGAGCTCGAGTGCGGGGAACATTTGTGTGTGGGGTCCTTCTGCTCGTCGCACACTTGAATTTCGTGTGTAACTCAATATTTCTTTTCTCTCTCGACTTTTGACTCTGTTTCGCTTTCTCTCTTTCTCTTTCGAGTAATTAACAGCGTTCGAGAGTATGTTCGTTAAGAAGCAGACAAGCAGCCCTTTTGCGCGCCATCGTCGTCGAGCAGTGTAACAGTTTTGCAAGAGCAGAAGAAGCCAGCAATGCAACAAGCGAGCACTCTGCACAGAGGCCGGCGATACGCTTCGGTTACCCTCGCTGGTTGTCGGAGTCTGCGGAGGGTCCTCTCTCGCTTTATTCGCCAAAAGCGAAAAACTCTATGAATACTCACTCGGCTAACAATATCTTTAATTACACGATTGCATTTGCCAAAGTTTTATGTCCATGAGCTTTATTATTGCGAGCGATGCTCACAAAAGTGTTTATGTAGCTAATGGCGTTTGCAAGCATCAAATGTGAAATTGTTTTGCAAAAGTAGTTGCAATTTTCTATAGCTGCTGGCTGAGCAAAGCGATTTTTTATTTTTCGAAAAACTCATTTTTAATACTCTCATTTACTCCGCACAGAGAATCTGTCGAAAACTTAATTACGGATCCATTTAGGTATCCTCGCAATCCAATGATTCCGCCTTTTCTGAATGGTGACGATCCGACTAGTGTTTTATTACGTGAACGGGAGGCACTACTTGGCTTACATGGAATGCCAGCATCAAACCTTAGTATACCTCGATTTCCGGTTGCTTGGCGACCACATCCGGCGTTTTCGCAGCTGAATCCAAGCGAAATCTATAGTCTTCTAGCTGCGACTGCATCTTGGTATTCACCGGCAGCTTCTGGATCACCCTTTCGTGGCCCATTACCACCACCACCACCATCATCGGTCGCAGCGTTAGCATTCACCACAGCAACACAATTTTGTTCAAATTCGCAGGTACCTTCTGGTGAGTTTCTTTTTAATTTCACAATCAGTTTGTGTGGTTTGAGCATTTGATTGATTGCAGTTAGAAAATAAGGTTTTGAAGGATTTAACGATTTGTTTGGAAATGAAAGATCGCATGAAAAGTCACCTACAACTGTTTGCACATAAACTTCAATAATTACGTAGCAATTTAAGTGACTAGCTTGTTTTGAAAATTTTCAACTGTTTGTTTTTCAAACAAATTGCGCCATTTGAGCGTTTTTGATCATATTGACAACATATTTTCGTTTCTTTTTGATTCACGATAAGATTTGCACGCGACCTGTTGGTAAATTTACAGGTCAGCACTGAGGCTATTGAAAATGTCACTTTTGTGTTTACTCGCAGTAATTGAATTCGACAGCTTCGTCGTTTTATGTTTTATTTGCGAACTCAGTGTAAATCGATTTGAGTTTTTTTTTCGTTCTTTTCCCGGATCATTATAAGAAAAAGAAAATCAATTAAACTCGTTAAATACTGTTTTCAGAAGTAATTTTGAGTGAAGGCAATCATCGAACTAATTGCGGGTTTCATTCGCGATTATTTTTGGTTTAATTAACATACGTAGATAGAGAGAAAAAAAGCGCTGTGAATAGAAATGAACAAAAAGCGAACACACGATAAACGAGTGAAAAGAGATAAACTCTGAATGACAATTAACTTGCTTTTTCTTTCTATTTGCGCACAAAAAGCAGATACAATTCGACCATCGCTCGTGCAGAGTTCGATTGCATCGAGTTTAGGATCGATGCGAAATCAGGTACACCCATCGGATGCCAGCGCTCATCGATACATACCATACTTATATTCATCACCAAAGAGAGAACTGTCCGCGAACAATGGACCCATGCAAATAAATCTAGAAAATAGCTCGTCGCCAGCACCAAACAACTTAAGCGACGTGAACGTCAACGGATAATAAAAGCGAATTGATTTGCGCCATGCCGCAAGTAGATGTATTATAGTGAGAAAAATTATAAATACTATATATTTATTGAAATTACGTTATATCGGATGATTTGCAGTAAATTATGTTGAACAAAAGTAAAATTTGTAAGTTTGTAAACATACGATCTCTCTTCTATCTGTCACGTTATTTCGTCTCGTTTCTGCCTTGTGAAGTTGTGAACGCCAATCAAAGCGACAATCGCACATTTCTTGCGCTTGACAATCGTTTTCGTGTAAAGAATCAACGTTTTTGACGCCAGATGAAGATGAAATGGCGTTCGGTTATCTGCACACGAATAAAGAAAGTCAGAAAGCAAGCAGCAGATAAAGGCAAAGAGAAGAAGAGGATTTCGTTGCATCACAAGACATATGTGACAACACGAATCGCGTCGCAGTGATATCGCATTGAAAATCGGAGAGTAGATAGTGCAAATGGAATCAGCGGGAGAAGAAAAGGCATTGAGATATCAATGCTATCGATATTATTTGTATGCGGTCTTAAAACTTTTAATTATCTGTTGGAGAGCCCGAAGCGATGCGTTTGTAAGAATTTCGAGGAGTGTTGCGCCACTATTAGCATATTCAGCCGCTGAATGCTGCTATCAACGCTATTTTACGGAAGTTATTTCGCAGAACGCTTTCTACGCTCCGCATCCATGTCCCTCGCTCTCGCTCTCGCTCTCTCACACTCCATTCCGCTCCATTCTGTTCCTCGGTCACTGAGACGGCAGAGCGACTCACACGAATAAGCTCTACAGGTGTGCGGATCACCTGTATTCAACTTGTTACATATTCGTACAGCCGTAGAAGTTGATTACTACACTGTGGCCATTATTAAAGCGTTCTCTCAATAATCGTTTTCTCCCTTTTCGCCCTATAATTATTATTAATTTATTTCGACGAAACCTGTACTTACATAACACCTTTTGCTTTCAATGCCCGCAATGACGCTGTGATAAATACTTTGCTTCTTTTCTCCTTCTCCTTCTTCGCTTCGCTTCGCGAGACGAGCGATTGCTTTTGCGAGCAGCTATCGCTCGCAGGCCAATGATGGATTCCTTACTAATATCTTGATTTGCACTTCCAGCAAATACCTGAACACACAAATCGCCGACATTAAAGGCTCTTTTTCACACTTTTCGCGTGAAGCAACAAAAAAGAAAGAAGAGGCAAATTCTCAATTGACGCCCGAGCGCGGCCTGTGCGGCCGATGGCATCGCAACGCTGGCTCGTACGCCACGCAAATCGCCGCCGCGCTCTCGAAGCGCACATCTCGTGCGGTGACGGATTGATCGATGCGACAGCTTTCAATGACAGCGTTTGATGGCTGCAACGCACGGATCGGTTCAGCTCGCTGCCTCACTCTTCTCTTCTGCTCGCTTCTTAACGAAGTTTTTTCTTCTCGCAGCACTCGCTCGAAAGCGTTCACTCGTCGAACGCATTTTCTCACATCGCTTTTTGCTCGTTTTCGAAACGAGCGTTTCTCTCTTCTCTCCTAGCATCAAATAAATACCCTCAGCAGGAGATGACAACAAATCTAAAGTAATTCGACGTTTTTTCGCCGATTTTACAACTATTTGGCTTCAAGACTAATGCACAGCTTTTTTTCGAACGTGAAAGGATAGCAGCAAATGCTTTTCATAACTTTATCTGCGCTCGCAGAGTAGCAAACAAATGCCACTATTATTTCTTTACGTACATACATAATTTATAGGTTCAATCGAAGCTGCGGCGCTCATCCATCCATTCATTTGTCGTTTCATCGAGCAAAGCACGAAAAGCTTGTGCGAATTAAGCGAGTTCAGCCAAAATTATTGTTTCCATCTTAATTTGCGTTCAGCAAAACATTTTCATCGAAAACATTTTTTGCATTGTTTCGCCGCACAGCGTATCACTTCGCAGCGCGTTATTCTTTCTGCAAATCATTTCTGCACAACTTCATTCTCGCAATTACGGCTCCCAAAAAAACTGCGGCAACTATAATTCATGTTTGAAAGCACAGAAGGAGCAAAAAAATTGAACAGTTCCAAAAAAAGATTTTGAAATGCGACAAAGTCTTTCAACTGAGCACAAGAACGCAGCGAGCAACAGAGAATCGTATTTAATTTGCTGTCAGATCTCATTTAAACTGATGTCACTGTCAGCGATGTCAGCTTTGTTAATAATTTTTCAACACATTGAAAGTCGATAGAAATCGAGTGAAGAAACGAAAATCAAGTTCTGTGTCGAGTTGGCGAAGGATAAACACGCCAGCGAACAATTGAACAGTGTGAAGATGTTGTTTTTTTGGCAGCGGCGACGAATTTGCATTTGAGCGGAGGATGCGGTCGGTGCAAAAGCGCTTGTCCTCAGTCGATCTCGCAACACTCGCATATTTCGTGAAGAATGTCACTTTGTTGGTGGGCGGCAGATGAAAGAACAAAGTTTTTGTGTGTACACACGAGCGCTGCATATGTACGCTGATTCGCACGCATCTTATCAACGCTCTATCCGCTATTGTCCGCTTTGCGCACAGATAAACTTTAATTAGGTTATTACGTCTGCAATCAAAACTGTCTGCTCGCTGTGATAATTAAGCGACGAGCGGCATATTGTTTTTGCACCTTCGGCTTGGTTCGAGGCGCTCGCTCTCGACTCGCACTCGCTGCAAGTGAACGAGCTCCGCTTGTATCCGGAAATAGATGTGTCGCTGCTGCAATACATGCACGGACCACGAAGAATGTTGCCATTTGTTTCGTTCATTGAATATTCTGTGGCAGCGATCGTCGCAAATGCATTTCGTGGTCGTGCATAAGGCGGCAAAATATGTGATGTGTGTGTGCGCGCTACTCTCTATGTGCACACGGAGCGCACGAGTTGTGTGGCCAAAATATGATCCTAATTACAAACAAAAGCCTCACAGAGTGAAGAACTGCATCCGAGAAGAAAGTAAGCGAAACGAGAAGAAAGTGAGCGCTGCTCGATCGCAAGTTGGCAATGAGCTGTGTGCGCCTCTTATACGTTCTCGAGTGTGGGATATTTTCAAAATGAAAACAAATACGTACCGAAAGTGTATAAATTACAAAGCGGCCGTTCGCTGCATTTGAATACATTCATGTCGCACTCGAACTCGGCTCATGTATTTATAGACATCAAAAGCGCCCAAAAAGCTGCTGCTTCAAAAACGGGGCGCACTCTTTATAATTCGTGAACATGTCTCGTAAATTTGCCGTAATTCCGTTATTTTGTCATTTCGCGCAAGTTGCCATCGCAAATACACCAAATTTCTTCTCATCGTTGCTTCACAAATGAATTCATCTTTAGCGGCAGCGAATTTTTCGCAGTCACCAGCGAGAAAGAACATTTGCCGCAAATGAGAAACTTTACTTGAGTTCAGTTTTCGGTGCGCAATTTTCTTCTGATTTTTCTCGCCGCAGTTTTTTCTTTTTCTTCTTCTCTAAATTCGTTAATCAAAACACAGCTTCACGCTAACGAGGAGATAGAGAGTGAGATCTGAAACGCGCAGCTTAAGATTAATGCTGAACATTTCGGTTTATGAAACGAGTCTTAATTGATTGGAAGCATAAATATTTGCTCAAATTTTTTTTCAAACTCGCCTCTTTCACAGCTACCTGCTTTTCACTTTTCACAATTTCACTTCTCACTTCTTCTCGCCGAAAAAAAAGTTAAAAAAAGTTTTTTAAATTTGATAAAACAGCAGCGTTAACGATTAGCGCGAATTAATTACTTGCTATTAATCAGCAGCAGCTAAAATTTTCACGCAATGCACACACACACACACACACATACATACACATATACACACGCAGTGTTCATAAACGAACATAATCGTCTTAAGTTGGCTTGCGTATTGTTCGAAGTGAGTTTTTCAAACTCGCCAGAATTTATATTTTATATATTGAAACAGAAGTAAAAGAGTGAAGCCAATAAAAGCGTGAATTTTTGCAATTCACGTATTGAAACGTGGCAGTTTAGGAAATAAGAAGAAGAACGCGCTGCGTTGCCGCTACTGCTGCTGCACTTCGAAAAAAAAGTTCTTTCGAAGTTTTGGCTTTCGCCGAAAACGAGCAAAACTTCAATAAAAAGGAGTGTAACTTTGTAATAAAAAATTTCATGCTTTTGTAGCGTAATGTTCAGAAATGTTCAAAGCTTATTTCAGCTACGTTTTTTTCTCTTCTGCTGCTCTTTTTAAAAAAAGTAAATTCAACATTTAGCTATCCGTGTGCGCTCTCGCTTCGCTATGTTTTTTTACGAGTAACGCTTTAATAATTAATTTTCAAAAGTTTGTTTCGCCGCACACTGAAAATGGGCAACGCGTTTGTGCTTCTCACTATGAAGCTATTTTTTGTTCTTCTACTTCTCTAAGCAGCTACGGCCATCGCGGGCATAGTTTTGTGTAATTCGCATTTTTGCGCTCGCAGTACGCGACGATGATGAAGTAAGGCGAATAGCGAGCGTACGATTCACATAAAAGCAGCGAGAGAGCGAACGCGTGTTTTATGAATTATACTTTTGATCGTTTTGCGAAATTAAAAATTCATAGAAAGTAATTTTCAATATGAAAAAAGCGCACTTTTCTGTCATACTTTAAAACATTTGAAAGCGCGTAAAGAATAATAAACTGAAAACTCGCTCCAATATTACTCGACTCTCGCTCTTCTCTCCTATACGCACATATATTTTGATAGTGATATCAAGAATACGGCAAAAAATATTTTGTTTCGCGTAATTTTTTACACTTTTTGCTGCGCTCTTCTCTCCGCTTCTCGAGAAGCGCAGCAATTTCTGCAATGAATTTTATAGAGAAAAGGGGTGCATTTGTGACAAATGATAGCCATTGAATGTGTTTTGATCTATTTACGATCACTGAAATTAAAAACGATGCTATAAATCTTACTTTCTCTTCTTGCTCGCTTCTTCTCGTTCGCTTAACGCCAAGTGCTCGCTGCGGAGTGATGTTTGGCATTGTTTCGCCATCCAAGCTGCTATCGCGTTTCGCCTCTCTCTTAAATTGATACGTTACTGCATTTCATTTGAATAATTGTCAGATTATGCATCGAGCGAGCCGAAAGAAGCGAAAATACATATCGCCATTACTACCATTGCCTGCAACTTTTCTTCTTCTTCACTTTACGTGGTTAATGTCGTGTAAAGCTTTTTCTGCTTAGACGCAGTGCAAATGCAAACAAACAACAGTTCGCTCGCATCCGACTTGACTTGGGCTCATTTTAATTGTGCAAGCGGCGAATTGCTGCGAATGAGAATTTGCATGAGCGCGATTCGCGAATTACTTTTTCATTCTCATTTTTTGGCTGCAAAATTTAATGGCTTTAGTGTCGGACGTTAAATGCTAATCTGGTTTTATTGCCGCTGTTTAGTGGTTTCAATTCGATTCTTAATTTTTTTTCGGTGGGCTCAAATTAGTGTTTATGCTTGTTTTCGTTTGCTTCTTTTCTTTTCTTGCGCGCAGATTAAACACGAAGTAAACAAAGATCGTTTCGCGTTCTGATTGCGAGCGCGGCGCAATTATGAATGTAAAGTTGAGTTGTTGTATTTTAATGGTGGCAGTAATTGACGCGAAAAACGCTTCATTCGCTGAATCGAGCGGAGAACACACATCGCCATTGTGTTCTTCTTTTACACTCGAGTCCATTATTCTTGTATTGATAAAAAATATGTGTACAGCGAGATGAGAGAGCAGCGAGAGAAGGATGCTCGCAATGGTGCATCGCTTTGAGCGATGCCACCTCTTCTGCAGGCATCACACCCTTATTCCACACCTTTGACGAGCGCACAGAGCCCCCGAAAATGTTTATTGCCCACCAACGACGCGCTTATTTTGTGGTCCGAAATCTTTTATTATTCGCCAAGTTTCATTGAAGAAAACGATGAGCAATGAGCAATGAAGAAGAATGAATAAACTGCTCCATGTGTATACGTGCGGCAATTGTATCGGTACTGCACTAGCGGCGGCATTGTGCGCCGTGTTGCTCTACTCACATCCGCACTCTTGTACTGTCACGACCGCAGCGAACCACGGGCAGAAGGTAGAGATAATTTTTCTTCAATACGCACACACTTTAAAACATTAACTTAAACGCTGCTTCGAGACTGAACGCCGGAGACGAGCGATCAGGAGAAGCGAAATGTGGCTTCGGGCTTACATCTTGTTGTTGGCGTTGTTATTTTTTGATGGCATTCCTCGCAAACACCTGAAGAACAGCTTTTGTCAGATCAGAGCGGAAAGCGCTTCTTGTAAGATTAAAGGTTTGCAGATTGCAGATACTCCTCCGATAACAATTGGTGCGCAACTTTGTTTCTCGCTTCTGCCATTGCTGCTGCCTTCTTCTTCAGCTGCATACAGCATGACAATCAGCACGATAGCTGCCAGTTTGCAAAGTGCTTTTGTCAGCAGTCAACTGGCCAGCGCCAGAGCGAGAGCCATTGTTGCCGAGAGTAGCGCGACCGAGGCGAAGCGACTAACGGGTGAAGATATCGGCGATTGAAAGCAGCCAGAAATTAGGTTCAATATTTGTATTTTCTGCTCCCAATTGGCACTCGCTTCTGCTCGCTGCTCGTCGTTCTTCTCTCGATTTTGTTGCTACCTTCTCACTCGAAACGTACCTGAAGCTTGCAGTTTGAGCAGCGTTCTTCGAGAGAAGAAAATAAATTACTCGAGATTAGCACGAGATTACTTTGGTGCATTAGATTTTAAATTTTTGCGACAGGTTTTTATTTTGACGACTTTTTAGCTGTCTGTAAGGGGCCTGCGAGCCGTAAATACGAGCGACGCAACAACATGAATTCATATTAGCTTCGAGACAACTTTGCTCTCGCTGCTCTCTCGTTCTCTCCTCACGCTCGTACATTACAAGCTTCCCTCTCACTTGTCTGTAAACTTTCTTAAATCCATAAGATCCAAAATTAATTGCGATCGACTCGAAAGCGATGAAGCGCACACTGTCCTATTCAATAAAATAATATTTATGATGTCGAGAATGAAAATTGTCAAAAATCGCTTCTTGTCCATCTCGTGCTGTTGCTTAATCCAAAACGATGAATCGCTCGCTCACCATGTCGTACGCCGGTGCCCCCTATTCGTTTCAGCGTCGCTCGCGAAAATGCGTAGCGACAAAAAGCATTCGAGTGAAAAGAGAAGCTGACAGCGGTCACTTTGCGAAGCGTTTTCACCGGAAAGTTAGCCGAAGAAAAGTTGGTTTTTAGAGCAAATGATTTGTAACTAAACTTTATGAGCGTTGGTCTATTATTGGATGTGTTTTTGCGTGTGGTCTTTGGCGAGGAAAGACTTAATTACTTGGAGAGTGGCGCTCGAGAACCTTACCGATCATATTCTGGTTAACTGCGAGTTAGTTAGTTCTGGCGAAGCGGAGTGCCAAAGTCGCGATGGTGCGCGAGTGCTGGTGGAAGCACTCATCAGTCAAACGCATTGTCAATGGGCCATTTTGCAGTTTGATTTTCGATTGCAATGAACAGCGGGAGAAAGATATACATGTCGTTCGCGAAAAACATTGCATGCAAACAAAAGCTTAGCCCAAAAGCAGCGGGCAGCGATTGTCAGTCGCAATTGCGTTGTGTTCTCGATAAATCAAGCAAGAGTTAAAATCAGGCGGAGTGTGTTAGAAATTTTTAAAGCTGTAACCGATGTAGTAATGGCCTCTGTCTCAGTAAGGGTCGCATCATTTTCGCGTTTATTGCGAACGCTTACTGCACACTTTTACGAAATTCGTCTCCACCTTTCAGATCAGTGGTCACACACGGCTTCAACTGTTTAATGGTTACTGCTGCTGTCATTTGGCATTGTGTTACAATCTAACGCGAAAAAAACGAGCGCTTTAAATTTAAAAGTTCGCCCCTCGCGTATGCACTGTTTACACGCAGCCGAGAGAGCGGCGCATAAAAAAACTGAAATAATTCTGTCTATACATAATCAAACTAAGGTTAGTAACCAATAGTTGCCAGCTTTGTACCTGACAACCACAAGAATTTATCCATCTTTGCATCAAACACATAACTTCCATACATGATATAGCACACACACCCATCACTCTGTGCAAAGCTGCAAATTATTTGCGCGCAAAAAAAAGCATTACGACCACTTTTAGCGACTCTGTTTTCTAAATTTAATTTTCAAGCCCTTTCATTCCGACGCAATGACCGCTGGCGTCGAGCGTTTCGCTCTTTTTTTCGCTTAATTCTCACTCCATTTTTGCGCTAATTTTAATTTAAAATCTGATTGAAAAAAAAAGTAAAAATCGATTGCGGTTCGCGTGACACGATCGCGGTAATTATAATTCGAAGCGAGAGGGGAAAAGAGTTGATCGGCAAAGTTGAGAACAATGCGGAGTTAAGCAGCAATCAGCTGAGAACAATGCTCATTAATCCCTGTAAATCACTTTAATCAAATTACGCTGGTGCATTGTTTTCGAAAGTGGAGCGAAAAATGAAATGAAATGAAATTAAAAAATGGCAAAGGAACGATTTGTGTCGAAGCTCGCGAGGCAATTTGTCAAAGCGAGTGAAAAAAAAGCGGCGATCATTTTAATTTAAAATTTGTGCTCCGCGTACGTATGGATGTGTGTGTGTGTGTAAAATGTCATGTATTTTCTCTCGCTCACTCACTCACTGCAACTCACCCTCCCTTTTCTCGCGCTTTCTATCTGCTATCTGCCTGTCTGTCTCGCTCTCGCTCTCCTACTCACTCTTGCTCTCTCTCTCTCTCGCTCGCTCTCCCTCTCTGGTTCTCGGTGTTCATCTGCAAAAAAACATCTTTTTACGCGAAACATCTTTCCGAAAATCTAAATGTAAATGATAATGTTAAACATTGAATTTTGCGAAACGTTACACGCTTTTTACGAAACATAAAAAGCGAAATCAACAAAACGTTTTTGTATAAAATAACTGAGGAAATGTGAACGTAATTTAATTTCGCCGTTTTCTTCTTCTTCATTCTCTCTGCTTCTCTCGCTCTCTCTCTCGCGTCTTTATCTATTCTCACTTGCATTTCGCTCGAAGAAGCAAAGCAAAAACTTTTCTGCAACCCTTTTTACAATCATCGCACGAATGCTGCGCTTTTTCAATTACCATTTCATGAGTTCGCCAATTTTCTTTTCTTTAATTCGCTTTTATTTACTTTTTTCTTTTCTTCTGCGCTTTCTATGAATTTTCATTTCGCACACTTTACATTTCGCGAACACGCACACAGCGGCCAAAGCGAAAGCCAAATTTTGCCAGTTTTCCACACTCTCTTCAAATAATTATCGTGCGATTTTCTCAATTCTTTGGCTTTTCAAAGCTTTTTTCGAAGAACCCACACACGTTAGCAAACAAACGATACGAACGTAAAAAAATGTACAATTCAGCAAACACAATTACGCAATTATGATTTTAAATTGTAATGTAATTAAGCAATTTGAAGCGATTAAAATTACGCATTCCTCGCTTTTTAAATGAACTGTTTGCATTTTAAACGCGGGCTAAACTCGCGAGAGAAAAGAAAAACAACATGAAAATTGATTTTTTACGAAAGGTACGCGAGAAGCGAAGGGAAAAAAGCAAATTGAAGCAGAGAAAGTTTTTTGCTCGCTTGCAAATACCGTAGAAACAGTTGCAAAGAAAAAGTGCGAATTTCTTCGCATCGCGCACGACGTGCCAAATGTAATTTCAGAAAAAAAGTTTTTTTGAAAAATTTAATGTCACACTGAATTGATGCGATACTCACGCTCGTTGCTTTTATAACGCGGAGAATATCAAAGAATTTCGCTCGTTTTTTTTTCATCAATGTTTTCTTTTCATTTGCAACCATTTATTTCGCTTTGACTTTCGCGATTGAATAGAATGCGAAAGGCGAAGCAGAAAAAAAAGAGTTTGATGCGCGATCTTAATTTTTCATTTTCTCGTTTTTCTGCGCTAATCTCGATATAAAACACAATGTAATCGAAGTGATGATTAATTAAACAAGTTATTTGTCGGTGGTAAAGTACCGAGAAATAAATGTGTCTCACTCTAACGTTGAATATTTTTTTTTGCACCTTAAAAACGCAGCGCTGGTATTAAGTGCTTGAAGTCCGTGAATAAATTGATTCGCTTGGCAGAGATAAACGATGTGCAATTCGCTTCTCTCCTTACTTCGTTTCATCGAAAAAAAAAGAAACTTTTTCGGTATCATTTTCAGAGCTGGAAACAAAATTCACACTTCATTCAGTGTCAATGGTTTGCAAACTTACGTAATTTACACACATTCCCCGCGAATCTACAGTGAGCGAGTTGAAAAAGTGCACAGCGAAAGTTTTGAGAAGTTGAGCGTTGAAATTCAGCATTTTTAACATTAGACACATTTCATTGCTTTTTATTAATTTGTGCGGCGATTTGAAAGTATAATGAATCGAGTTCGCTTTTTACTCTGTTTTACTCGCTCGAAATTTATTATCAGTCGAAGAAGAAGAAGTGAGTGTGCAGTAAAAGCGATTGAAGATAGCGAGCACTCGACTGCTCAATTTTTGTCGATGAAAAGCAAAACTCACACTGAGTTTTATCGCTGTGTATTTTTTCATTATATTTCGCTTGTGTTTTGTGCGCTTTTTTTATGCTCGACAATTGTTTAAAATTCGCAGAAATTATTATTTGTTGAAAAGCAGCTTAAAAACACTAAATTATTAACACAATGTAGTAGTAAATCGATGAAAAAAAAACTTTTTTTCTGTTTGCTTTACTTTTTTTTGCGCAAATTCGAAATGAAAACTGAACTGAATTTTGAGCGTGTAAAGCGGCGTATTAAAAACATCGACGAGCACATGAATTTTTAACGCTTTCTCTCTGCTCGCATTGAATTTAATTACACTCATTTTGAAAGTCACTTTTTGCGCGATTCGCAAATCGCAGACACTCGCTGCTTCTTTGTTCGCCTCGCTTCGCTCATCTCAATCGTTGAGAAAAAAAAATTTAATTCACTTTTTTTTCGAAATAAAGTGTTCACGCTGACGCTAAAAAGCGGAGCGGTTAGCGTTTCAAAAGTGACAAAAGCTGCGCGCTAGCCGCCGAAATGAGAGCAATTAAATCGCGTTAGAGAAAATTGCGCGAAAGGAGTAATCGCGGCGAAACGTTGACCTGATCGTTATTTTGTTCTTTCGCTTCTCGCCCGCTTATTACTTTCGAAACGGTCAATTGTTTTTTGATTGAATTCGCAATTTAGACGCGCTTACTCACACTCGCTCGGCTCGGCTTTTCGACAGTTTTTCATGTGTCCTCAAACATTATTCGCCTGCCGCTCAGATGCTCGTTTTGCATTTTCGCGAAACGCTTTCGCTGCCATTTCTGCGAGCAATTAGAGGGCGAAATGCATTCGAATTTAATGGCAGTTGAAGGAAAACGAAAACAAGAGAAGAGTTTTTAAATTAGCTTCGAAGAAGCGCTGGCAATCAGTTTTGAAGCGTTAAATTTTGATCGCGTTTCTCTACTTTTTCGCGTTTTCTAGTAAATTATGTAAAGTTAAAAGTTGATTGAAAAGAAGACAAATTGCATTCAATTTGGTTCAATTATTCTTTCGCAAAGTTGCTCGCTCTCTCTCTCCTCTCGCTCTGTTCCTTTGAAAAGAAAAAATCAGCTGAAGTTTGAAAAATTGCTTCACTCGAAGAGATCACATTACACACGACAGTGTCGATAAGATTTACAAAAAACAGTGTTCAAAATTGAAATAAATTCTCGTACTCTTTAAAAAAGTATATACAACTCGCATTTTAAACACAATTCGGAACACTGACGTTAATCTTTATAAATTAAACTCGCGAAATTTGATTAACAAATAGCGAATCGATACCTGAAATCTGTACATAAAATATATTCGCTGCAATTTTCGAAGCGATCATTTATTTGCGAAACGTCCAGAAACCAAAAGGCACACACCACACCACACCACACCACACCGAACGCGAACGCACAGCACCTTTTCTCGTTTCTGGATTTTCGCTGGAAAAAGTTTTCTTTTTCCTTCTTCTTCTTTAATAAAAATAATTGTAATTCGCGTGATATTTACAGTAAGATCATGAAAAATGGGTCAAGCGAATTCATAATTCATCGAATGACACTGATCAATGCGGTATCGATTGCGGTGTTGAGTAAGAATCCGCTTTTTTTGTCTCGCCGATGACATAAAACGATTATTGGCTGCGTCTGACATGCATTTGCATCGCTCGCAGAGGAAGAAGAATGAGAAAAAAGAAAAAAAGGAGAAGAAAATGCGAAGATAAATGTAAAATTGCAACCTAATTCACAGTTTTTACGAAAATAGGACCGAAGAGTTGGAAATTTTGGATATTTTTTGGTTACGCTGCAAAAATGTTCAAAATAAATGTTCACAGCACGAGATGACAACACAGTAATTCGAGGTTCGACTTTTTTTATGGCGACTACCAACTTTATGTGCGCTAACTTTCACTTCTCACTCAAAACTTTTTTTCCTCTTTCTCGCTCATTCTCTCGACAAGATACCAGCAAATGGTGACTCGCAAGTTTCGCCTTTTATTTTTAAAACCTTGGCTTTCGAAAAAGTTTTTCAAAAGCCATTTTCTCGCTGTTAATTAGTTTCTCGCTTTTCGTTTCTTTCAATCGTAAATTTTACTCGAAAACCCCGAAAGCGATCTCATTGCTTCTCATGTAGTAGTTTGGGAAAAAAGAAGAAGAAGAAGTGTGTACGCGCTCAGTCTGTGTGTGTTGAAAACAAAATGTATCATTAAAATGAAATTAGCCGAGCTCATTAAAGTATTGATTCCATACATCACTCGTTCACTTTTTTTTCGAGCCAAGTGCGTCGCTTTTCTTTTCAATATCGATATGAATTAGAAACTTTTACCGCACGCTTTCACCACTTTTTTTTCATTTCTACGCGATAGTGAAAGCGTTGATTAGAATCTGCATTTCGCGCGCTTGCCGATTCGTTCCTGACGCTCTGTAATCTTTCCGTTTTTTCAAGCGTTTCGCTTTCACAAAAATTCGTTAAATGAGTTTGTTTCTTTTATTAATGTATGTCATACACTGAATTTCAAGATTGAAAACTGTTATTTTGTGCAAAGCTTAATTTACTTTCAACGAGCACTGTTTAAAATCCTGTTTCAAAAGCAATTCAAATAGTAACACGAAGAGCGACAGGGGCGACGGGGACGATGGGCCGAAGACCTGAGCTTATGAGTGGTGTAAGCAGATCTCAAGCCGCGAGAAGTGAATTCATTTTTCTCGAACGACTCGCGAACATCGTGGCCATTGAAGTAGGCGAAGTGCGTATGTTGTAGATTGTTACCGCTGGTCGCTCACCGATTCGAGCCGCGAGTCGCTCTATCCGCGAATATAAAAATGCATTCCGCGACTGAACAACATTAAAAGCCAGCAGTGGGTTGTGTTTAAAACTTTGCTCAATCCTCTGATTTATATTTGCACTAAAATTGAATAGTAAAACAACGTTTGTTTGCAATGCACAGTGATTACACGCTATAAGCCGTCATTTCATACGGAACCTACGAAGCTGCCCGATTCGCGATAGTAAAATCATCGTACGGCAATTAATCGACTGTTTTGCTTTCGATTTTTTTGCTGCGCGAATTTCGTTTTATTTAAAGTGCAGCGAAATGCGGCACGGGGTGACCTTTAAAATGTTAAGATCAAAATGATATTCAAAGCAGAGAGTTATGATTCAACAAATTTTACTGCCTGCAGCCTCATCTTTCTCTCTCTCTTAAAAAAAATTGAAAAAATAAATTCGCCTCACCAAAAACACAAATTTCAGCATTCGGCAATTAAACGTTCGCTAATTTTTGAGGAAAATTTTACGACTCGATTTAGCGGTTGATAGCGCTATTCAAGCTGATTTGTACGTCCGCTTTTTACTACAATAGATCATCTCGAGCGCACAATAGCCGGAGAGCAGGCTGAACGCTTGCTTCGCGCAAATTTTTTCAACTTATTCAACGCAAGCTAATCTTTTATTCAATCGCATCTTAATTCAATCGCAATTCGCGTTGTATACAAAAGCTGAAGATATGTTTATTTGACGCTGAGGCGGGCTACAAAGCGGTTGCTTAAAGTTTACTTTTTGTGTGTTCGAAAGCAAAAAAAGCGAGAAAAGTGAAATTATAAGCGCGCCATTAAGATAAGAGAATAAAGGCGAGAGTTTTGCTCATTTCGCCAGCTTTTTGCTTCTCATTGCAAATTCATCGAAACGAAAAGCTGCGCTCATTTGTTTTACTACTAAAACGCCAGTTTAAACGCATAAGCTTTGCACTCGTAATTCGCCTTGTAACGAGCATGAGAATTACAGTAAAGTTTACTCGCGAGAAGATTGGTGAGCGGGCTAAGAATGAATGCGATATATCTGCGAGTCGTTAGCAATTCAATAGCTTTACGAAGCGCGAGTTGCGCCTCGGAGGATGTCGAAGAAGATGAGGAAGAAAGCGGAGAAGAAGATGAGGAGGCAGAGGAATATCAAACGCACTATTGCAGAAGGCAACGCTAAAGACAGATTGCGTTGGGAACAGGGGACCTTATCAGATGAAGGTGCATCTTTAGACATTATGGCAATGTTTATCCCTTTCGAGAGCGAGAGAGTGAGAGCGAACGCTTAGCGTGATGCACTTTGCTCGAAGATGTTTTCCATCTTTCGGTGAGTAAAACTACGAAAGGTTTCGAAAACATTGGTCGGTTGGCGAAATCCGCGTAAATCCATTTCAATTAAAGAACACATGTATTCCCGATTGCTTTGCAAAAGCGAGCTGCTGCTCGTCTCTCTCAATCTCGTTTATCCATTTCACTGCTGCAGTTACCGTTTCTCGCGCTCAAATGCCACCTTTTTAGCGCAAACTGCTCACTCGTGTTTTCGCTGCCAATTAACTGCTTTTTTCTTCAATCGCTAAAATCAATTAAAATGCATCAAATTTGTGCCGATCGATTGGTGAACGAACCGAGAGTGGCTCCGTTCGCATTGCTCGCTCGAAATCATATAAACCACAGTTCAAATGGAATGCAAATAAAAGTTTAGAAAAGCGAATCGTGCAATTATTAGTTAATCATATCATTTCAAGGCGTGTCCCGTACTAATTTATTGACTGCTGTTTGCGTGAAAGATGCTGTGTACAACAACTTGCGGCACTGTTGCAGATAATCTGTGCACACACACCGCACACATACACACACACACACACACTTCGCTGGGAGAGTGAATTGCGAGAGGAGCGAAAAGAAGATGTTGCGATCGGCGAAGTAAGCGTAATCCCATTTCGGATGCGTGAGGATGAACTCATCTTCGCTCACAAGTTCTGCTCTGTGTGTTAATTCTGACATTAATCAAAAATAATTATGAACACAAATGCAAACAAAAGGAGAGGAGGCTAAACGAGATGCCCGTAAAACTTATTAATTTCTCCATTTATATACAAATGAGAAGCAGAATTAGCGAAAAGCCGCTTTGAAAGAGCGGAGCGCGAAGAACACATGCAACGTTGTTTGTGTTTTCATTTTTCGAGCTCCGATTTTGTTATGAAAATTGAAAAAAAATTATTCGGAGCATTGTGTGCGCACACTGTTCGCCGGAGGTGCATTGTTGGTATTTTTGCAAATGCATGCAAAGCGCAGATAAGTTTGCAAAATTAAAAGATGATGGAATGTCGAAGCCGTTGACGGACCTCCAGCGGAGAAGGTGCTACAGGCCCACCAAAAAGGCCAACACTGCGTATATCCCCTCTATAAGATTGTTCATCTCTCGCGCTCTCATCTCGCCTGTTGCAAATTTTGTTCCGCCTTTAACCGAGTGTAGTCTTTATGGCGGCATCCTAATTATAAGGCAAAGTACAGACACTCCGAAATTTATGAGGTGTAATAAGCAACCTTCCCCAAGCGTTCCCCTTTTGCGCTTCTTCTTCTCAATCTGCCCGCTTTCCGAAAGCCGCCTTACATCGCACACAAGCATTGGACACAATGCGCATCGTGTACACGGTGTACCGTTAATTGAATAAAAAGCATTCGCAAACAATTTCGAAGCTGGCTTCCGAACTCATTTTCGCGTTTATTTGCATCCGCGCGACGGCCGAATGCGAGAAGCGTTGGAACGCTTGTTTTCGCCGGTCGTGCAGCGAGCGGCGAACTTTTCTGATATACCCGATACCAATTTTTAACTTTCTTTGATAGCTGTTTGAGCGTTAAGTGCCCCGAGGAAAGGGATGCACAGGTGTAATTATAATATAGCATTGTTTTAGAGTGCGAGAGAGCGAGCGAGCGAAGAAGCGACTAATAACATTATATAAAAAGTAATGAAGCAAAAGAGAAAAATGCCGACTCCCGAAAACCAAAGATTGAAGAGAGACAACTGCGAGCCGTGGCTTCCATTGAAATATTAAATTTTATTAATGATGTTCGAAAGTTGAAAGCGAATTGAAATTAATTTTCTTCTTCTTCTTCTTCTTCTTATTCTTCGCGAAGACGGCGTATTTCTGGCGAGCGCTGCGAACGCTTGAAAAATAATTTTCGAAAATAGAAGAAAAACATGAAATTTCGAATGTCAATTGGCTGGCGAAATTAATGCTTCTCGCCTTGTTTACAACGATGCGATCGAAAAGAGATGCGGACTGGAGCGCGAGAGGAGAGGGATGCAAAATGCAGCTGCGACAATATAGCGGCGGTGATGTTCACAATAAATCAATTCGAGTAATTTGTACACACGTATTACCGCTACTTTTCTCGCTCCGAACACTTCGCTCCGTACATTTGTAACCATTTGAAAAGCTAATTTAAAGCCATAATTGCGGCCATTTGAGCATCCGAAATGAACGCCACTTGTGAAGATTTACAGCTCACTTTCTCTCTCTGACGGTATGATGACCGCAGCGAACGGTTGAGAAATTTAATCGAAAATTATAAGCCCATAAAAGTGTTCGCTCGTGTTCTCTGCATAAGACGCTCGCTCGCATTAATATTTGAATGCTCGATCACACGAATTTCTTGAAAATGGCGCTCATTTACTGTTATTGTTTGCAGCGGTGACCGTAGACGCATAATTCACGCGCGGCTCCCATCTGTGTTCGCGTTCGCTATCCTGCGAAAGCTGCTTTGACATCTGCCTTCGCTGATCAAACAAAGCGGCGATCGCTTTGTCACTTTGTCCAAAACGCAGATAAACCGATCAATTCGGCCGCAGCACAGTGTCACGGCGCCTGCCGCAGCGAAACTGCAATTCGGAGTAGATTAAATATTAATTGCAAAAGCAAAAATTATGTTTTCAATGATTGACTGTTAATCGCTTTCTTCTCACCGAAATCTGATTGAAATGCAACGCGTAAAATTAGTGTCCGAAACGACGCAATCATTTTCACATAGATTCGCGCTCTCCCTGCCTGCGAGTCCCTCACGTATAGTTACGCCCCTTCCCAAATGGTTTCAGTTTGAAATGTAAATGTTTCGCTCTCTGCTCCGCTCTCTCGCGTTCTCTCTCCGCAGCGCGTATATGTCTTTGATTTGCCATTGCGAGCGAACAATGAGTAGTGATCAAAAACGCGTGTTTCGAGCGAAACTCACAGTGTGCTCGGCAGTGAGTAAAAATGAAACGATGCATAACCGAAATTGACTGGGCTCCTCGATTCTCCACCTGCCACTCTTTCCACAATTGCCACTCTTTGCACACTCGAGTGAATTGTTCAATCTTAACTGTTCAGCGTGTATATGCGCATATATCATTCGCTAAAGTGGTACGTACGTATCTCGCGCATTACGCAAACGGCATAATGGAAACGAGCGTTTTAATTGCAACGCAATTTGATGTTGATTACATTAACACATTAACTGCGAGAGCAGAGCGTCGAAGAAATCGCCAAAGAGTTCAATTTTTAATGAGACTGCGAAAGTTGAGCGTTTCGCTCGCTTTCGAGCGAAACACTGCCTCCGGTGCTGGCGAGCGATCGAGGAGAAAAATCTTAGCTTCATAACTGAATCTAATCTCGAGTACGTTATGATGATTCTCGACGATTCTCTTGGCAGCAATTAGCGTAAATGGTCCTCGGTGCCTCTTTTCGTTCATAAGCCATTGTTGCAGCATTTCACTCGCAGCCAAAATCGATTCGAAAGCGCCGTTACATTTTTTGCGCGTAGCGAGCGAGAGAAAAACTCATTTGACATCGTTGCGAGACGTGCACACGTTTCGATCTTAATTCGCTTGAATTCGATCGGCGAAAAACGGCGCAGTGATAAACGCTTCTCGATGTACACACTGCATCTACATTCAAATTGGTTTGAAGAGCGAAGCGATGATCCGAGAAGTAGTCAGCATGAAATGCATCATCTTCCGGTGAAAAGAAGCGAAATTCTATTGTTTCAGTGCTCGCCGCGAGATGATCGAGCAAGCGAGTGAGCGAAACCAATTTGGTGCTGCATATTTGATAAGCGAGCGTTTCGCTGTAATCTCTTTTAAATTTCGCGATTATTAGCGACGAGTGGAATAAAAGTGATGAAGCGTAGCGTAGAGTTGAGCAAGGCGCTGAATTAGGCGAATAAGCCGAGTAAAAAGCGTAAGCGATTGCTGCTGCCCCGCATGTAAATTAGCTCGTGTCGCGATCGCGTTAAAAAAATTTCTAACAAAGTGAACACTAATTTGCACAGAATAATAAGGAGCTGTCATTCACTCGCTGCTTGTTGAAATTTTTTGGCAAGTAATGGTATTATGTTCTAACTTTATACAAGTTATCTTCTCTCATCCCTCGGATGTAGAAACAAGCTGCGAAGAGGCTTACAAAGTGATTTACTTTTTTGAAATTTTGACAGGATTAGACTCCGCCACGTTTTCTCTCTTTCGCTCTCGCTTCACACTGTGCGTACTGTGCTCATTCGCTCGCTAAACATTCGATAGAAAAATAGAAAACACAGCAGCGAGTGGAAAACGTTAACGAGCAATTGTACACAAAAACTTGCATTGTGCAAAAATCCGCTTGTTAGAAGTGCAGCATTGCACTCGCTTTTCCAACTCAAATTTTAAAGAAGTTCTCAACTTTTTCAAATGATTGTCGCGCTTTCTGCTCTATTGTCAAACATCAAAACATCAATGGATTTGAAGCGACGAGCCGAGCGCAATTGTTTTACTCGGCGTACGTGAGACGCGAGAGGATTTCAGCCCATTTACTTGCGAGGCCAGCATTTCGCATAATACCAGAAACAAGTAATAATAGGCAAGAGAAGTGAAAGCAAATTGCGTTTTGTTGCGCCGCTTTTCTTATTTTGACACAAATAACGTTGCTGTTTTTCAATTTGAAACAACAACTGTCCTTTTGTCACGACACTAACGAACGCGAAACGCTCTTTTCTGCCAACCATCCATTCCACATCACTTCAACTAATATCATCATCGTATCGTCGTCGTCGCAATAGCATCGTTCTTCCTCACGCTTCGTTTCACAATTGTTCCCATTCGTTTGTATAAATTGCAAATGATAATTTCACGCTCCTAATAACAATCATTTTCAGCGTTTGCCTTTTTCTCTTCTCCACCGCTCAAACTGCAACTCAAACAAGCCCATTTCACTTCAACATCGTTCACTTACACATCGCTTTTTGTCCGACTAACAATTTCAATCCAATCACTGCTCTTCCGAAAAATTATTACCACAATTTAACTGTACAAATGCCTAGCGATCAGCTTATCGTTTCACTCGCGCCGATTACAGCGTAGGTGAATGCGCTTCATTTTTTAAACTTTAATACCATTTTTTCCGACCGCTAGCTCTTCAGTAAGAACAAGAAAATGCGAACACTTTGTTTCCATCTGAATTGTTTCTCGCATTCGCTTCTCAAAAGCGCATCTACTCTGATCACAATCGTTTTCATGCTTGTCCGTCATCCGAACCGAACGCAGAACCTCCTTTCATTCTCTTTTCTCACTTCAAACACCTAATGAAAAATCATATCGAGCATCATCCAATGTAAACTAGCCTCGCGATAAAATATTCTTTTCACTTCTGCCAAACGCGCTTCAGGTGATGCGAATTTCTGTCAAAGCGAAATTCGTTGCGAAAGCGCTTCCAAAATCAAAGAACTTAATTTTTAACAATCCAACTCGCAATTTCATTTTTTGCTCGCCCAGCAATATTATTGATTTATTAATCAAATAAATCCAGTGATTGAGGACAGGGTGGTTATTTCGTGCCACCTGTACACCGCTTTTCGCATACAAATATGCCATTCGAAACAAACAAACAAAACAAATCGTACGCAGCAATGATAGCGATGTGAAAATTTTGTATTCAACTTTTTCTTTTAATTACACTCGCGTCGATTGTGTTTTTAATTTTCTATTACAATCGAAATAATTGTTCGATTGAAATTTAATTAAAAATTAATGCAAAAGCCAATTAATAAAAGCGATAAATAATGAACGAACGAAAAAAATGTGCAACGATAAACTATTAAAAAGTGAGATAAGAGAGAAGAGGAAAGGAGAAAACGCAACGAGCACGAACGATACCGGGTTAAGCATGAGAAGAAAAGGTCAAATTTGTGAGCGTAAAAATCGCTAAAAACCTCTGTGTGTACACCAGCGAACAGTATACCGCGTTTCGAGTGCTGCATGAATTCCAATTTTTTACTGTGCTAATCGTTATTATCAAATGTAACGCCTGTACGTAGATTCGATGTTTTTCATCTCTTCTCATCTCTTTTATTTTGCGCGCGGCGTGTTTAAAATTTAATTTTTGAAAAGCGTTAAATTTTACAATTTACAGAAAAGCGCAAAAAATTGAAAATTAAAAAGCAAACTTAGCGAGAATCGGCAAACAATTGGGCGAAGAAGAAGAAGAAGGTGAAAAAAAATCGCGCGTCTAAACATCAGTTTTACCTGCGATCGATACCGAGTTATGCAATGTTTTCAAGCTCGTTAAAATTTAAAAAAAATTCACACCAATTCTTCTTCTTTTTCGCATAATTTTTATGTTCCTCGTTATTGTTCGCTTTCTTCTTGTTCATTCGATAAATTGTTGATAAAATTCAGAGTGAGGCAGAAGAAGAAAAAAAAGTATTAGCGAAAGTTCACAACTCATCCATAAAATTTGGTAAAACAAACTTTCGCGTTTCAAAACTGTCAAAACTTTTTGTTTTTCTATTTTCTCGCGAAATAAAATTGGTAAAATACATTTTCCTCTCTTTTTCTCTTCTAGTTATTTATTATATTTTATTTCGTAAAACAAAAAATTTGTAGAAAACAACATTCGCAAACAGCATTCGACGTTATTATGAAATAGTGAAATGGAAGGAGGCGAAATAAAGAAGAAAGCGAGGCATGAACGTGAAATCTAAATTTTGTTTCAAAAAAATTACGCGTAAACACAAAAATGCGCAAGTTTGCAATTTATCTGTCACCGCGAAAATTTACAGTTTCAGAAAAAAAGATTCGAGCGAAATTCTGAAAAGATCACAAGAAGCGTTTGACCCGCTCGCATAATGAGCAGAACTCGCGTTTTAAGTGTGTGCGCGATCTAACGCTAATTCCTAATTAAAGCTTATTTTTGGACAATTTTTTGTTTGCTTCCATCGCTCGCTCTCGAAATGAATGCGTTTTCGTGAAATATTTTGCATCAACAGAAAACGCGAATCTATTTTCGAAGCTAATTTACACTAACCACCATTTCTTCTTCGACGAGCACGAATATCGTCGGTTTGAAATGGAGAAAAAATTTTGACAGAAAAAAACTCAGCCCCGTAATAAGCGCAATTATGCAAATAACGTCGATTATTGTTGCTTCTTTTCGGCCGTAATTGCGATCGAGAAGTGTTAAAGAACACGGCGAAGAAATGGCGAGAAATTTTTTAAACGCGAAATGATTGCTCGCGTTCATTTACATGAAAACGGCTGCTATTTTCGCATGTTTGGCAATCAAACGCGCATACAAAAATCGGAGAAACAACTCTTTTTGAAACAAGCGCACAATTGAATTACAGCAAAAAGCGGAAAAAAGTTACATTTTCGATTTTTTGCGCATCTAGAAGAGCGAAAAAAACGCGAAATTGCGATATTTTCAAAGACAAGCCTTCAATAACGATGTGAGAAATTCGCAGTTTATCTCTATTAGTGAAAAGCAAAGAAAAGTTGTGATTTAAATTTTTGATTTTTTGAAACTACATTGTTTGCTGCAGCGAAAAACTTTTTTTCTTCTTACTGCTCCGCTAATACTCTTTGCCCATTCTTCATCACTTCTTGCGCTCGCCAGCGTTTACCGCTTGTTCACTTCGTTCCGACAATACCGAAAGGCGTACTTAGATCAATTTAATAAATGATATTTGGGACACACATGGAGACGCTTTTCTCGAAGCGAATGAGGCAAAGTGTGCGCGCAAAGCGATGGTCTCGCGCGAATTGGAAGCCGAACAGTGAAGTTGGGCAGAAGAAAATATCGCGTAAATCTGAATGGTGCGTCGAAAAGGTTCGCTCGCAATAAATAATAGAAGAAGCAAAAATTTCGATGAAAAACATTTCGTTCGCGTTAAAGGCAGCGAGAGAAGAGGAGCGGTGATCGATCGCGCGCCGCTCGTACGGCAGTGAAGCGAGCAGCGAAGGGGAGAAGATAGAGAGAGACGAGCGAGCATCGAGTGAAGCGGCGAATACGATTTGCTCGATTGCGAAAAGCCGCGCATTTATCTAATAATAAACCGCGACAATTCATTAAATTATGCTTCTATTATTGCCCGCGGGGCAGCAATAAACAGCGAGCTCCGAGTCCGGAGTCCGCCTCAAAAATTATACACAATATTATCAAAGGTATAATTTGGCAGCGCAACACAACGTCAGACATGATTTTGTGAAAATCTGCGATAACATGATTGAGACATTACATTCGCTATTCACAAATATCATTACGTTCTTTTCGGTCGCAGACACATTTGAAACAACAAATTACGAATAGTAATAGCGAATAATATCGCTTTGTGCCAAAAGCTAGCCACCACTTCACAAATCAACGTGAAGCGCTTTGTGCGTTACTTCCTGACGAAAGAAGGCGAAATCGTTTTTTTTTTCGAAGCCGAAATAACCGATTCGAGTTTTCAATTACAATTTCAAAAGAAACTGAATTTTATTTTTAGAGCAAAGTGTGCAAAAATAAAGCGTTTTTCTCAATTAAAGGGTGCCGCTTTTACGTGAAAATCTTCTAACCTATTATACATATGCATCTGTATTTCTAATTTTTTTCTGCTCAAGCCTAAATTGATTTCGAAATAAAGCGCGCCGCTTTTAGCCCAGAGGGACAATGGTGTGCGAATCTGCAAACACCTTTTTTTGTAATTACGGCAAAGCAAAAATAATAATTATAGTTTCGATTCGTAATACAATTAAAAAATCGCGTCTGCTATGCTAGCGCACTAATCTAGACGCGCTAATTTTTAAAAGTTAAAATTTTAATGCAAATAAAATTTATTCGAAAGGCTTTTCGAAATGTTTGAACTTGCGGATAAAAAAAGGCGAATTTAAATAATGGCGAGGAACGCTTTGTAAAATTAAAGTAGCGGCAAATCGCTTCCACCAAACTTTTGCGCGCCCGAATTCAGTGCGTCGCGAACGTTTCGCGCGACATTTTTATGCGTGATTGATATGGTTCGCTCGTTGAGTGTTTCTCCTTCGGTTTTCTGTGCGTGAAAATTAATGCGAATACGAAAATGCAACTTGGGTCCATTCGTTAAGCCATATTTAGCGCATAACGAGCGGCAAAAACTGTCATTTAAGTCTGTTGTGACAAAGCTGATGTAAGCAAAGAGATGCTGATATATGGAAGTAATTTCTATGAAAATCAGTGTTTGCGAACCATTTCAAGTCAACACATTTATAAGTGTATTTAACCAACAGCTGCTACCTTCGCCAAACATGGTACACAAAGTAGAGAGAGCAGTCGATACGTGTGCGAGCGCGAGCAGCGAAATAACGCATATATAGCGTATAGGTGTGGGGAATTCGGGAGAAGAGTGCTACTGAGAGGGGCTGTTTTCGCTGCAAAATTGATGGACATTAGGAAGCCACATTTGTGTTTGCGCTTCCATGTTTTGCTATTGTTGCAAAAGCGAATCACTTTATTCTGTGAAACGCGAGCCTCTTTAATTGAACTCGACTTCCACTCCGCTGTTTGTATATATTCTTAAGCGTCGCATGTAAACCATTGATGGATGAGTTGCGGCTTCAATCGGTAAGCGGATTTCGCAGGCGAAGTGAGTTTGTCGAAGAAGAAAAAACGATTAATACCGCAACATTTGTTGCAAGTGCTCATATTATGTTCTGCACTCTTTTCTCGGGTTTTCTCACCCGAGACAAATTAGAAATTTATTTGTTCTTCACTGCTGTCTGAATCGCTTAACGACGGCCGCTGTGTCCAATGCGAGACAAAATAAGTGACCGCTTTCACTCTTCTTGACATCGATTCGCGAACAGCAGTGAAAGAAGAGCGAACGCTCCAAGATTTTAGTGTCAACTGGTAATGGCTGTGAGCGAAAATAATGAGCCAGTCGATATAGTTACGCAATCCGTGCGCGTTAGGAGGCTAAGTGCGCCTCTGCCGACGCTACCGACTCTGACCCTAGCTGCAGTCGCTTCTCATATGATTACTTCATTATTGAGTAGTCAGAAAATGTTTTTGCGCTTAAATCCCTTTCAAACATATTCTCGGCGATTCTTGGATTTACAAAAAGGGAACTGATTTTCTGTAAACAATGAATGGCCTTTGGATTACCGGAGAAAATTGCGCTCCGAATCGAGCGTCGAATGAATGAACGCAATCGTCTAAAGCAGATACAAGCGATGTCCATTTGTTTTCAGACTGTTTCGTTGACCAATTTAATGCTTCCAAAGCAGAGCATCAAAATCTAAACTTAAGGCGAGCGCATATTTAACTGGCGCATCGAATTTCTCGAGAAAGCGACCAGGCGTTGAGAAGCGTTAAATGGATTAAATGTTGATGTTTGCTGCGAAAACAGACGCACAAAGAGTGGACACGGATTGGCGACAAAATTGCGCTCGTTACGTTATAATGCGATGCTGATTTCAGTCGGCGATTAAACGCGGATCAAGCGAACGATCGGGGCGAATGAGAGCGGCTCGTGGAGCGCAAGTGAAAAATTGACTTTATTCTTCGCGAGTCGGTTTTTCGATTGGATTAATGTGAGCGCTTTAATCAAATACACACACACACACACACACACGGCGTTCGCGTTCGAACATCTTTTGACATATTTTAATAGAGCGAAAGCCTGCCGTTTTCGGATTTATTTAAGATTCGATTTCACGCGCGACTTCCAGACATTGGCATCAATCACACACCATTTATATTCGCGATCAGTGCTCAAATCCGCGCGAGTAGCAGAGGTCAAAACTCGATTATCGAAATCAAGAATGCAAAAGAACCGATGCAGCTAAGCACTTATTGTGAACGCCGTTGCTGTTGTTGCTGCTGCTGATGAAGATGAAGATGATGATGATGATGATGATGATGACGGTGTGTGTGTGCGTGTGTGGTCCGTGTGTTCATTTACACATTCTCTTTGTTTCGACCGAATTTTTTGTTAAGATCATGTTCGCAATCTATAATTCGTCGACGCTGTCATTTGCAAGTCAGCGTTCGAATTGCGAAATTAATTTATGCATAAATTTTGTGCCTAGCGTAGTACAGCGAATGGTGCAGGGCTTACGCACAAAGAAAAGCTTAGCAATATTCGCTTTTGTTTTACTTGTAGGCAAGCAGAGAGAGAGAGAGAAACGCAAGCAGCAGAAATGTATTTTGTTCGGTAATTAGTATAATGAAATCTGCATAATTAATTCATGGGAAAAGCTTCTGGATTTTAATGATATCGAGTAATTAGTGAAAACCGTTCTTTTTGCTCTTCTCCGCTATTATTATTATTACGATTATTCATATTACTCCCATTGAAATTTCGGTTTACGGCTCCGCGAGTCGCGCGAATCGAAATAATAGCAGTTTATTAGACTAATTGCGAACCGAGAATTTGTTTGCGATCTTATTTTTTGCACGTGTGTATGTGCTACCGCAGAAATGATTTCATAATCATAATCAATTTTAATGCTTGTGTTGAATGCATACATTTAATGAAATCTATTTCAACGAGCTTTCAAATAAATGCGTCCAGTCTCGCTTCTCTGCGTCCACTGTTTGTTTTTAATTGCAAACTATCGCCTACTGCACCGTGTCAGCAGCAATCGATGCGACATACGATCGGCTCGATATCTGCTGCTCTCTCAACGTCGCTGCTGCCGCTGCAACTGCTGCTCTGGCGTGCGATTATCATTAAAGTTGCTGTTTTTTAATGAATTCGCTCGCAGTGAGCGAATGCCTGTGTGAAAAACGAGAGAAAAATGTGTATAGCACACCAAACAAAAGTACGCAGTTATGCATCGGGCCACACATCGGGCCACACATGAAGATATATTATCACGCTAAGTGCATATTATTCCATTTTCTATAACTGAAGAGACGTGATAAATTCAAGCAACAAAATGCTGCTTCAACAAAATGCTGTCATTCTCACGTAAAGGCTCTGCTCACAGGGCTAATTATAGTTCCGTATTGCAGCTTTTCGCTTTCTCCGACTGCTATTCGCCGCTTCTCTCTTTCGGCGAAGAATGCGTGAATACTTTCGCTAATTAGTCGATAATTGATTGTAAATAACATCGCTCTAATTTAATTATGAGGGCAAACGCGCAGCAAAAAACAAAACTCGAGACTCGAGCAGAGGTAAGAAAGAGCGGGTAGCGCGCTTCTTCTGCGCTCGCTGTATTTTTCATCGCGAATAATTGTTGCGAACTGTACTCGATTCGCAAATTGCTCTAACGTTTTGTTGTTGCTGCACTCGCGGAGTAGCGGGCAAAAGTGAAGAAGTTTCGGAATTAGTTGCAAAAGGAGCAATTTTCACCGAGAATAGCAATTGCGGTTATGTATTTGAGTATTGGAATCGGCGATAAATGACTTACGGCCGAAGAAGTGAAAAGAAAAGAAGAAGAGAAGCAAGAAGAAGAAAGAAAGCAAACAGTGTGCGATTGTGTGAAGCATTTCATTTTGCGAGCATTGCTGCTATTTATATTATTTGATTGTCAGTTTTTTATTCTTATTTTTCAATTGCCCTTTTCACTTTATTCCGTAAACTCGGCTCAATACGTTTTCGACCATTTTCAAATTTTATAATGTCGAAGCGTAATTGGACCTAATAGAGGACCACCCGCGAATACCTCCCTTACGCAACGCAGCGAGCCAAAGTACAATTAATGTAGCGCTGCGAAAACAGCGACCAGCGACCAGTAAACTACATCGGAGCAGCAAATGGCTCCGATGTTTTCATTCTTATAAAAATTCCATACGCATTATCTTTTTTAAAGCCATTTTTATAATGCATTTGCATTCGAGACGCTCGCGTTTAAAGTGTACTCTCGTCGCTCGCTCTTCTCTCGCTTTCCAGTTATCGACAAAAGGATTTTTACAGCCATTGCCATTGCTGCTATCCGAAAGAAGTGGTGGCATCGAGAGTGAAGCAATCACATAGCCAACGCTCGACGCCAAAGCTTTTCCATCTATCTTATCATCAGAAAGCGCTTCTTTCGGAGCCAAGATTTTGCAAAACTGCTTTTGTAATAACTTTATTACCAGCAAAAAAAAAGCATTCGCGATGCAACGCTGAAAATAGAGGAGCGATCAGAAGAAATGAAAAAACTGTTGTACAAGCAGGTAGTTAGCCGCGCGCCTTCTGCCCTGTGCGCGCCGCTTTCATCGCCATCACAGAAAATAAAGTGCCATAAATTACGCGACTAGTCGTAAATCGCCGCTCTCCGCGAAATAATTAATATTTTTGCAGATAAGTCGCCGCGTCTCCGCAAATTACGGTCGCGACTTCTTTCTTTGCAAAGCAAACACAAACGGCGTCAATGCGATTGGAAGCGGGAAGCTGCTGAAGAAGACGTCAACTCGAAGCGATTGCGGATGCCGCTTGATTTCGACCGCATGTTCGAGAGCAGAGAGCGAAAGAGGCTCGCGAGCGGAATAATTGTTATTGGTGTGGTAGTCGTGTGGTTGTTGCGGTTATCGTTGTAAGACTGCCCTCAGAGTTGTAAACCTTTTAACTTAAGCTTTTGCAACTTCATGACTTATTCAGAGAAGCTGAACATAAACGAACGCTGCGGCCGAGCTTATAGATGCATCGGCGAGAACCAACTGAACTCCTAATGCTATTACCGAGTGCTGGCAATGAAACATTTACGAGGCACGGAGAATAATTAGGTGAGAGCTTGCCTAATGCTCGATCCCTATTTGCTTGATGTAACCCGTCTAATCACATGTAGCAATATTCTGGCGAGTGCCTGAATTCACAACAGCGGCTAATTCGATTACGCTGCGTGCACATTGCACACTGAATAGCGATCTGTAGCAGCGAATTAAGGCAGTGAAATGTTGCTGCCTGTGTACGCAAACGGCCATCGCATTTTGTCATTTGGGCAAACTGCAGCCGATTGACGCTTGACTTTACGCTTAAATAGCAGCGATCATTTCAAGCCTCGGCAGCGAGCAGCGAGCAGTGATATGCACAAAACGATGCGTTTCGCCACTTGCCGCGGTCAATGTGTGCAACGACTGAGTCAGGCTCGCGATTTGGTTGTTCGCCCTCCGAGAGTTGATCAAAGAGTGTATAATAGCGCCATAACTCAATAATGAATGCACGAATCGCACAAATCGCTGTTATTTAGTTTTGTGAAGCGATGCATGTTATTGAATTGCAGTCAAAGCAGATGCACTTTACGGGTACAGTTTTACGCCACGCACAACTTTCAAATATATTTATACGTGTTCAGCGACACGACAGCCAAACACACGTCCAAAATTACGCAAACTTCTGATTTATGCTCCATCTCATCTCATCTCTTTCTCGCTCTCGCTCTGCTCGCTCCACGCTCTCACTTCTCATCTATCTCAAAGCTCGAGAAAGAAACACTTCCAGCCGTCAACCATTGAACACTTTCTCCTCTCGCCAATATTTGCTCGCTTAAGCCATTCGAATACTTTCAACATTGTCTGCGCTTAACTAACTCGTAATTTAAAAGTGAACGCTGCCCATTTCTTTCCTAAATTCAAACGCTCGTAATTTTCTTACCGTTGTCCGGCTCGAATTCTTTTCCACTCACCTCACCTCACTTTCATTCTTCTCTTCGAGAAACTTCATCCAAAATTTATCTATAAACATAATCTTCGCGTGTTCACTCTGCGTTCGTCGTTCATTAGTAAACAGACACAAAATAAAAATAAAATCAGAAACAATATTAAATTATTTATCAATAGGTAGTACACGGTTTTTCTACACATTCGTCAAATTTATTGTGGGAACAGGCACATGCATTTCACTCGCTTTTGAACCTGAAAACAAAGTAAAAAATTTTCGCAATGAGTTGTCGACTATTATCGAATGCATAAATTTTAACAATTTATTCGCACGAATATGTGGATTATGATTTTCACCCGCTTTTTAAGATTACAATCGCGTACCATAACCGCCTGATATGCGTACAAACAATTTTAACATTTGTATGAATTGAAGCGATGCGTTAAAACTGTCTAATCTATCAGACAAAGTCCACTATTTCTAGTCTACGAAAACTTCGCCACTATTAATGTGGTTGGCATTTGTGTCTCACGTTGCTTTCTTCGAATCTTGAAAATTGGCAACGACCAGAGACAACAAAAATATGCTAATCTTGTCGAATTTAGTCGATAAACCAGAAGAAATTTTAAACTACTATAAACGAATAAATTACCAAGTTTCGAATTTCGAAAATTCGCATCTGGCTTTTGTTGAATTTTGCGTGAGAGTTTTCGCCAAAGCGCTCAGTGTTTGCAATATATTTAACAGGACAATGGAAGTCGTTTGCTTAAGTCGAGCAAAAATAAATACAAAAATTCTTAGTTTATAATTTCGTCTAACTTCATGCAACCGTCATCATCCAAGAGATGAATAGCGAGTAAAATTTTGGGTTTAACTCATCAAGTTATGAAAAAAAGTTTGCCCCAAACATAATTCGTTATTCTTGAATGAGATAAAAGTGAAAAAGTTTTTTGTCCGAATTACGATTAGCGCACAATTGTTCACAAATGTTCTCACAACACATCAATTTTAGTTGAAAGAAAAATAAGTTTACAAACACAAAACGATATTAAGCGCAAATTAAACGCAAAAACGCTATTAAGCGATCAAAAGAAATGATCAAAAAAGCATGTAGCACACTCACAAACAAACGTTTTCGCTAACGGCGATTAATTCGCTGGACATTAGCGATGGAAAATAAGCGCCGTACGCACATATGATAAACACTTGAATGAATTGAAGTGGGTAAAATTAATTGAGTTTAATTAGCTTTTTCATTTTGAGAAAAGCATCGGATAGAAATTGATCACCGCACAAAGAAGTGAAGTGAAGCTGCGTTTTTAAGAGAAAAAGCGCTTTAAAAATCAATTACTCTTTACGAGTCGAGCAACAAACAGTGTGGCAATCGATTTCTGAGAAAGAAAATAGAAGAGAAAAAAATGTTCACGTAACAGATCTAAATAGCCGTCGGGCGAAAATGAAATACGTGTGTTTAAAAGCTGATTTTTTTGCTTTTTAAATGAAGCATCATTAGTAAAACAGTAGTTTTCAAGAAGATGATGGAGAAGAAGAGAAAAAATGTTAAGACAAGTTTTTGAAATTAAATTATCAAAAGTGAGCTAAAAATTCGAGAAATAAATGAAGAGAAAATTAAAATTAGTGTATTAATAATTATATTTAGAATATATTTTCGCATCTTTTCGATCTCAAAAACGAGGTCATTTAGCTTCTTCTTTTCCTCTTTAATCTTCTCTTTCTCTTTCGCTCAGCATTCAACATTCAAACAGCCATTTCATTATTTCGAATTTCGCTATTCGAAAAATTTAACAAAATAATTAAAGCGTTTGAAAATTTACAATGAATTACGCCGCAAAAGATTATCAGCATTCGCAATTTTGTTCGCTTCTAAACTAGTGGGCCAGATTTGGAAATTTACCCTCCAGAGACGAATTTTTTTGTATATTATGAACCAATTTTCTTTCTTTTCGTTCCTCTTTTTCTTTCTTAATGTTTTCTTTGTGAATGAAAAATGTGAAAAAGTTTTTTTTTCTCTTTCAAATCAAGAGAAGAAACTCATTATTTCACAAGAAATGCTATTCATTGCGAACTCATAGAAAGAGAAGATGATCATAATAATAGAAAAGTGTGTATGTACTTGGCGAATGTGACATGATGAAAGCGTGCAATTTTCAATTTCAACTACCTGTTCAATTCAATTCACTTTGTTAGTAAATATTCACTACGTTAATTGATCACCAAGAGAAAAGAAAATCGAAATTAAATAAAGTACTAAGCCTTCCTGCTTCGTTTCAATGCTTCGCAGACCCTCTCGCTCTCCCTCTAAATTCTTCGCTCATCTTTTCAGATAAATTTTTTTCTTTCCAACCATCCTTTCAAATAGAAAATAAAAAATGTGAAAAATAATAATTTAAATTTTTTTTAAAACAAGTTTTACTCTCTTCTTTCGCGCTGGATAACTGAATGTAAATAAATGCGACGAAATATGATTTACAAACTGTAAACGCTTTACGGCGAAAAACGAAAAAAAAATTGTAAATTAATTTATTTTCTCATAAAGAGTTCTTCTTCTTCTTCTTCTTCTTCTAATTTTATTTTTTCATAAATTTAATTTTTTATTTTCACACAAAAAACATCGCCGTGAAAACTCGCCGCATTTTTATTTATGCTCACGGATACGAAGGGTAAACGAAACTTTTTGGCGTTTCATTGTTTCTGTATTCATAAAACAGAATAACGAACAAGAAGCTAAGACGATAGTGTAAATCAATTGTGGATGGAAAAATATTTTGTCCGATCGGTGTGCGACTAAAAATTAGCGAGAAACAGAGGCGAATAGCTTTAGACGCTTGTAATTTGAATAATTAATGAAACGTTTCGTAAGTAATTTGCAGAGAAGCTTTTTTCGCTCGCGTCGCACTGTGCACTTGTCCAAATAAATTGGCTTAAGAAGAGAGCAGAGATTGCCAGCAGTCGAATCATATTTTTGTTTACTCGATCATTACTGTTTTAATCACTTCTTTATTTGCCGACAAAATGTATAAATCGAGTTGAGAAAACGCTCGGCGGTTCGCTCGAAGCACGCGAAACGAAAACGAAATGTGCGGCTCGCATCCGCGATCGATCGACGTGTGCATCTATCGAGAGTAATTGCTCATAAATTGTACGTTCTCGGTGAAAGTGTAATGAAAAGCAAATCATTAACGCTTTCGGTAATCTAAATTTTATTATCAGTTTAGCAGTAACAAAGCGAGCTTTAATTGCAGGTAATAACAGTCGAAATCGACAAATTACGCATCGCGAATTGTAAAGCGGAGAAGAGCGAGCGAGAAAAGCGTGGCTTTTTCAGTATTCAGAACTCATTTTTATACATAGAAGAGAAGAAAAAGAGACGCTGCGTTCTGTTCGAAAAAAAGCGGCGAACGCTGTGCTCGGTGAATGGCGGAGTAATTTGTGCAGATTTGCTCGAATCAAATCCCTCGTGTAAAATAGCAGAGAATTGAAGCTCAACACTCGAGTGATCAGCGAAACATGCAAATGATTGCAAAACATTAATGACTGAGCAAATAGTGAGCAGAATTTTTATTCTGACCATTAGCCAACTTTGATTCTCGTTGAGGCCTTATTATCAAGCTTTAATTAGCTTCAGTTACGCGAACGGCTCCCCGATGGCCGCAGCGAGAACAGTTACGCGTCTCACTTTTGCTCTCTCGTCGCTCGTTCGAAATGTCGAGCTGCCCTCGCGCTCATCAATAAAGATTTTGTTCTTCCGGGCGGCAGTTTGTCGAGTAAAAACTTTTCTTTTCATAATTTATCACCGCGTTCAATCGAACGTTTTTTACCTGCTTCTGCCGATTTGACAAACAAGAAATATGCGAAAATTTGTAGACAAAACCGAGTCTCGTTAAGAGTAACGGAAACACGCAGCGTGAAGTGAAGACCAGGTGCAATAAGTCACTCGTCTCGTTTTCGCGATCCTCTCTGTGTTCTCTGTGCGCATAAAGCATGTTTAGTGTGCATATCATAAAGTATGAATAGATCTGCATACTTCTGCATCCATCTGCGAGTATATCATCAGCGGAGATCGTGATGCAGAGTGGAGATAAAACGCAGGCACACACTCGCATTGTGTGTTCGCATCACTTTTCGCGTTTTGAAATGTAAAGTCGCATTGAGTGCGCGAAGTGTCGCGAAGTGTGAGAACTTTTAGAATGCGACACGAATACTGTGAATAGAACGCGCGAATAGCGATTGTTCACTTTGGAAACAGTTTAGTTCATTTTCTCGATAAATTTGGCCAGATAATGGAGCTCTTTCAGTCGCTGCCTCTTTGATCCGCGTTTATCGATTGCGATGCGAAAGCGCGATTTTCGTGAACATTGAGCATCTGTTACCTGTCGGGGCGTTTGGGAGCACCGCGTGGCGGAATGAGCAGAGAAGAGAGCACGATTCTTCGGCGACGGTGAAAGCCAATCGTTTCTTGGCAATCGGAGTAAAAAAGAATGTGCAAACCACTCCTTCTTCGAGAGCATGTATTGACGCGCTGTGGCAGTGAACACCAATCATCTCGATTTGGGAGTGTGTCAATTGCGGCGATATTGGAGTGGAAATGTTGCAACAAAGTAGGAGTAGATTTGAGAAGGGGTCCATCCATCAAAAGGAGGTCGAAGTGTTAGGTTGCTCTTGCCTCGCCCTCCATTAGCTTCGCACCTCTGCCCACCTGTACTTCGACATAAAGGTGGTCCTGTTGGTCCTCGACCAAAAAAAAAACTCATCTTCGCGTTCACAGTACCCAAATTTTTATCTTTTCTTCGCTCGCGCCTCCATTCGCTTGTGCGTTGATCGCGGCTCATTTTCGACCGGCTACTGGATTGTGTGCGACTGCAGTGTGCCGAGTGACGAGTGCCGATTGCGAGTGCCGATCGTCGTTCGCGTGTGTTCGTCGAGACAGCAGCAGAAGAAGCGGGAGCCGAGCGTCACTTCCCCGTGCGATTCACTTCTACATATTCACCGCTCTGAATGAGTTACGCGTGTTCACAGTTCATCACTGAGCTTTCAGATGCTTTCACAAGCATTTCAAAAATGCGAGCTTCGATTTGAGAAGAGGTAAAAAGAGGAGAGCAGCGAAACTTTGAAGCGAGAGGCAGCAGCCGGCGAACAATTATGATTGAGTTTGACAGCTTACGTTCGAACCAACTGCAGCAAGTGAAGTGAATTATACGTGTTTGTGAGGTGTGAATTCCGTCGAACTCTTCGTGTAAACGCTTCGAAACTCGAAATGCCGTTCAAATTATATAGAGGAGAGTTGCAAATTTGAAATATTGAACAAGTGTCGCGAACGCAGTGTGCCTGTCATCCGCCACACATCAAACAAAAACAGTGCAGCACACGTTCGGTGCACCGACGGTGCGAGCGAGGAATGCGAAGAAGCGAGGCGAGTCTTGCCAATGCAACACCGTCTAGCCAACCATCGCCTACCAGCGCCTGCATATGGATTTATTTGCAGCACTACGAATCACAGTGATTAGGGTTTAAACGCAGCTGCTAATAAATGTAATTTAATCGCGCTCTACGCTTATTTATTTACTAACTCAGTGCTTAATTAAGTGAACGCTGGACACAAACTGCCAGAAAGTACTGAACGCCGACCACCTCGCTGCGCGACCCTTTTTATTTATTTCTAATCAAATTCAGACCATCAATCTTCATTGCCCTCTCGAAAGAAAAACTTTTTCTCTTCTTTTCAAACTGTTTAACAACTGTAATTATTCGTCGATCGTTTCGAGTGCACGCCATAAACGACACACTCAAACAATCGGTAATGGAGCCGAGTTCTGCGAAAAGCGCAAACAAAATGCTATCGTCGCCGATAAGCGCGGGAAGCCGATGGCCGAGCTCGTCCACTTCGCAGACATCTTCATCTTCATCGACTGTCGCGCAAACTTTGTCTGCGAAAGCCAAGTACTTTTCGATTGATTCGCTTATTTCGTCTGTAAACAAAAACTTCATGGCGCCGAGTTCTGTACACACGAACTTCGGCAAAGGTATGAAGAACGACGATTTCTCGCCGCTCGACACTCAAACTGTGAGAAGCTCGCCATCGCAAGCGACTTTTTCGCACAGTGGCGAGCATATCAGCGATGAAAGTTACGACGATTGTCTCTCGCTGCAATCGGACTTCGAGCCGAGCTCGAGCACGGGTCTGGGCGATCGAGGCTCGCCGATGTCAGGTTCGCTTAAATCATGTAACCGCTTGCTTGCGCTAACTCTATCGCATCAATTTCACAGATAAAATGCGATCGCCGAAACGCAGTTCCTTATCCGAAGTCGGCAGCAACGAAAGCGAACGAAAGCGGTACATTTGCGAGGATCGCAAAACGCCGTCGTCGCTAGCGTCGGGTATGGACGAAGACGATTATTCAAAGTTAGACGATGTTTCTTCGTGCGACAATAGCAGAGAGAACGAACGCCGAAAGTCGGACAAAGAGTCGAAGTCTAGTCAAATGCAAGATAAGAATAAAGATAAAAATAAGCCCGAATTAAATCCGGCGATTTTGCCGCGCTGCAATTGCGAGGAGCTGATGAGAATTGAAGCGAGACTCGAGACAAAAGATCTTTGGGAAAAATTTCACGAATTAGGCACCGAAATGATCATCACAAAGAGCGGAAGGTAAGCGGAGGAGCGCTTCGTATTTGCGGCGCGTAATGGTCGCTAAAACGATTCGCGGCTAGGAAGTGAGAGCGGAAAAGCGAGCAAAGGATTATTATTAAATTAATCCGTTAGCGTTTTCTTCTTCTCGGGCTAAATTTGACAAGTAACTGTAACAATGGTGATTATTCGCTGTCGTCGCTATTGCAGCTAACAAAAACGTGAGCGTCAAGTTTTTGCTTTCTCGCGTAGCTGCTGCGAAGCTGCGAAGAAAGGCGAAGAGCAACGCGAAGAAAATTAAAGCAAATGACGTTTTTGGGCTAATTAGAAGTTAAAGATAACGTGTTTTCAATTAAATTTTGC
Source organism: Dinothrombium tinctorium (assembly GCA_003675995.1). Classification (NCBI taxonomy): domain Eukaryota; kingdom Metazoa; phylum Arthropoda; class Arachnida; order Trombidiformes; family Trombidiidae; genus Dinothrombium; species Dinothrombium tinctorium. Next base: position 30,318 of record NCKU01000029.1, on the reverse strand, counting down.
ACGCTTTGTAATGACGCCGTTGCTTTGTTTCGCGGCGTTCGCAATGCACAGCACAGCAAAGCGTAGCAGCGAACAGCGGAGCACATAAAGCGCAAAATTGTTTGAATAATTGGAAGCGACGACAATTATTACGGAGGCAATTATTCTCAAAGTACACAACGCATACGTTGCATTCGAGAGTTTTGCGCTCGTTTGACAACAGCGGAAAGCTTTTTGCGGTGGCAGAAGCGAGCGAATTTCTTGGCCGACGCGAACAGCTCAATCATAATTGTTGGTGGTTACGCTAATTTGCGAATGGAAGCGAAATGAATAAGAAATGCGATGCGAGCAGGAATCGCATCTGAATTGGGAATTTGTTTAAAGCGAGCGAGCGATGGAAGCCGCGATAGGAGAGGGTTTATGCGTGTGTATTATTTATTAGTTGTTCAGCGTAAATTGTTATCGAGAACAGTGTTTGAGCTGTTCACTGACAGGCAATGCAAAGTGCTCATCGCTTTCGCTCAACTCTCGCAAGATTTGCGAAACGAAACAGACACCGAGCAGAGAGCGATGGCGAAAACGTGTGCTTACATTTTAAAATTAAATTTGTTTCGAATATTTAAAGAGATGAGAGCAGCGAAACGCAGCTTCGCTCGCATTCTGGCATCGCGCGTAATGGGATTATAGAGATATTATTCTTGTGGCTCCATTTATGGATGGATAAAAAGCCTATATTGTCATTAAATCGACGGCACACACAAACTGCATCCTTTGTGCTTCGCTTGTTATCAGGCGAAGCTTTGATCGATCAATTCGCTAATAAGAAGTGCTCGCTGCCGCCAACCAACGACTAGCGCACTTCGCAGTTATACACACTTCTCATCTGTATGCAGCTTTTCTGCGATCAATCTCGAATTAAATTTACATCGCTACTTTCCACTTTGATGCGCAAATAATGTTGATCTTCGCACACTCACACTCTCACTTATATTGCTCTTCATCTTCTCTCTACTGCAGGAGGATGTTTCCGACGCTTAGACTCTCTTTCTTAGGTGCCGACCCGCACGCTCGTTACATCGTGCTGCTCGACATCGTTCCCGTCGACAACAAGCGCTACCGATATGCCTACCATCGCTCCTCGTGGCTAGTGGCGGGCAAAGCTGATCCTCCGTCGCCCGCTCGTCTCTACACGCATCCCGACGCTCCGTTCACTGGTGACCAGTTGCGAAAGCAAGTGATTTCGTTCGAGAAAGTGAAACTCACCAACAACGAGATGGACAAGCAGGGACATGTAAGTATGCGACATTTTGCCATTTCGCGACAAAATCGACGTTCAAGTTGCCATGTCATAAATTTTCCGCAAAGCTGGTCGCAGGTGGATCTCCGCCGCCAACTGCCGCTGCACATAAGATGCGTGTTTCGCGTAGAATGCAATTATTTTACGAGTGTGAACATCGCTGTTTTGATACACCGCAAGCTCTAAATTACCGAGTTTATGTATTTTCATTTCTGCCTCGTTCGAATGCGTTTCACCATTTTTATCAACTTTATCGCTTCGCTGCGCCTCGATTTCGATCAAATATTTAAAAATGTTTCAATGCATTCGAATTTTCAACTTTTTCATCTTCCATCTTTGCAGATAGTGTTAAACTCGATGCATCGCTATCAGCCGCGCATTCATTTGGTGCTGAGACGCGATCCGAGCACCGCGAACGCGCCAGTCACCGATCTCGAGTCCGAACGCTATCGGAGCTTCGTGTTTCCCGAGACCATTTTCACGGCGGTCACCGCGTATCAAAACCAATTGGTGAGTGCTCACGCTCAAGTTGCACACACACACGCAATTACCATATGCTTTCAATTTTGCAGATCACGAAACTGAAGATAGACAGCAATCCGTTTGCGAAAGGTTTTCGCGATTCGTCGCGTCTAACAGATTTCGAAAGGTGAGAGCGGCATCCTTTCACAATGCTTTCAATTTTGCTTTTCTCGCGTTCGAAACGCGCAAATGAAAGAGCAAAAGTAATGATGAAACGGCGAGAGAGGTGATATGCATCGGTTGACATCGCTGGCTGCTGAGAGTCGCTTTTTCTACTGGCCAAGTCTCGGCGCTAATTGTTTTATCATGCAATTCGCAATTTGTACTCGCAATTTCATTCTTAGAGCAAATTCTCGCGCAGCGAATGTCGCTAAGTGCGTTTCGCCGTAAACGAGACAGAATTTCATTACTTTTTTCTAATGATTGATAATTAGATGCAATGAATACATTACGTTTCGTGTCATTCAAAACTGTACATTTTTTTGTTCTTGTTTTGACGCGCAAAAATTCTGTTGCATTACAACAAAGTGATGAATTTTTAAAGAGATTAGTCTGCTGTTGTCTGTTTAAAAATTTCAGATGAATTCACTTTTCATACGCTAATTATTTAATTTTGTAACAAATTGCAATAATTGAATTTAAGCATCTTTTGCTTTCGCGAAGTGTCCAAGTGTTAGACGTGAAATTGTTTTTTTCGCGAAACAGCTTCTACTTTCTTCATATCGCGTAATTGATTCTGCTTCTCACGATAGAAACAATTTTTCAAACTCATTGTTTTATTAACGCCATTTTTTATTCGCTAACAGAGAAGCCGTCGAGAGTCTGATGACGGATCCGTTTAGATATCCTCGCAGCCCAATGATATCACCTTTTCTGAACGGCGACGACCCGACTAGTGTTCTACTGCGTGAACGCGCGGCACTTCTCAGCTTACACGGAATGCCAACATCAAACCAAAGTATACCTCGACTTCCGGTTGCTTGGAGACCGCATCCCGCTTTTTCGCAGCTGAATCCAAGCGAGATCTATAGTCTTCTAGCCGCAACTGCGTCTTGGTATTCAGCAGCAGCCTCAGGATCGCACTTTCGCGGTCCACCACCACCACCACCGTCATCAGTGGCAGCTTTAGCGTTCACAGCAGCAACACAATTTTGGTCGAACTCGCAGGTACCCTCTGGTAGGTAGCTTTTGATATAGTCGCTTCTCCAATTAATCATAACTTTTTGAGCTTAACAGCGAAAGATTGAGCGCGCGGTTGCGGGGATTAGCGTTATCTGCTAACAAAAATTTTAAACCCATTAAGTTGCGAAACAAAATTTGAGATTATCTGCAGATTCTGTTATTCTGTTATCGTTTTTGAGATTTAATTTTTCAAACTATTTTCGTTCGGACAAAATTTTGTGAATTCAGCGCTTTTTTAATTACGTTGAATTTTTTTATTTTCAATTCATGACAAGAATTGCGTGCTGCGTGTTTGTAAATTTTCAGGTCAGCACTGATCTACGTGTAAATTGTCGCTTTTATGTTAAATGCAGCAAATGCGATCGACTGCATCACGTTCTGTTTAATATTTGCAATCTCAGAGCAAATCGCTTTGAACCTGAAAAATTAAATTTTTTTCACCAAACGCGCTCGATAATTCGATTTTTTGCATTCGCTTCGTGCAGTGCGCCGATCGTTTTAAAAAAAAATCAGTTCAACTCGTTGAATACTGTTTCGAAAGTAATTTTGAGTGAAGGCAATCATCGAACTAATTGCGGGTTTCATGCGGGAGATCATTTTTTGTTTAATTAACATGCAGTTAAAAAAAAATCAATTCTGTGAACAAAGGTAGAAACGAACAAAAGCGAATACACGATAAATGAGCACGATAAAGCTTTGAATAACAATTAATTTCTGCTTTTCCCTTCTCGTCTATTCGCGCATTCAAAAAAGCGAATTCAATTCGACCATCGCTCGTGCCGAGTTCGACATCATCGAGTTTAGGATCAATACGAAATCAAATGCATCCGTCGGATAGCAGCGCTCATCGATACGCACCATATTTGTATTCATCACCAAAGAGAGAACTGTCCGCCAACGACGGACCGATGCAAATAAATTTAGAAAATAGTTCGTCATCGCCGGCGCCGAACAATTTAAGCGATGTGAACGTAAACGGATAATGGCGCTGATTTGCGTCACACCGCGAGTAGATGTATTATAGTTGAACAAAAAAAATTATAAATACTATATATTTATTGTAATTACGTTATAACGGATGATTTGCAGTAAATTGTGTTGAACAAACTCGAAAGTAAATGAAAATTTGTGTATTTCCGTTGCGAGATGAGTTTGAAAATATTTGAAAAATTTTTTTAAGTTTTGCGAGAAGCAAGCAATCAAAAACGAAACTCTCGAACGAAAAGTTTTCACAATCAGCACGGTTCATTGTTGTAGTACACACAAAAGCGAAGCGAAAAGAGCCGAAAATTTGTAATCAAAAAAAGCAGAGAAGAAAATGGCAAAAGAAATTTGATTAATTAAAAATTTGAAAATGATTGTCGCGTTTGTTATTTTCGTTCTTCGTTCTTCTTTTGAAAACAGACGCTAGCAAAAACGACGCTTTGAAAATAAATGAATGAACACGAAAAGGTGGTGAATACGTGGAAAATGTGTGCAATCGCGAAAATTGAAGCTTAATAGTTTTCAAAGGCGAAAAATCACGTAATATTCATTTAGGTTTTCAGTCTAATGGTGAGAGAGAGAGCGAGCGAGAAGCTTCTCGCAGCGCAAAAAAGCGGCTATCGAATTATGCAAACGATATTAAAGCGTAACTGTTACTGCTAATGTAATTCGCATTTATTTAATCACAGCGAACGCATAAAACACAAATGTGTATAAGCAAAATATTCACGAATCAGTAAAATTGAAAAAAAAATCTTTTTACTTCAAATTACCTGCCTGACTGTGTGCGCGCAAATTTCGCATTTTGTTTAATAAGCGACGCTTGCCGAGTGTTTGTTGCCTATGTGTATACTCATTAGCAGAAAGTATATACGAACAGACACACAAATCTACGCGTTTGTCATAAAAGCTAGGCGCAAAAAACCGAACACAAACGAATAACTGCTTTAAATCATGCATCTTAATTGTTCATAAAATTTTCAACGATTGCGGAGTGTGTGTAATTTAAAAACGAGCGACAGAGAAAAACGCGCTGCACGCAATGAGAAGTCCGAAGGGTTAAATGGCTTTGTGTTTTAACCGCTTTACATATTCATATTAATGTTTTTCAAAAAACTATAATAATATCGTTTCAGAACGAGAGAAAAGAGACGATCAAACTGTCATTAAGCGAGTAGAATGGTTCACGTTATCGCAACAGTTTCCAAAATTTCATTTTCTCTTAAAACGATTTTTTATTGCGCTGCTCTCTCTCGCGCTCTCTCAGCGATCTTTTTGAGTGCCTCTCCACAATGAAACGCGATGAAGTAAGAATTACTGAAGTCAAGGATATGCTTCACTTTTCTTTCTTTAAACACAAAATTTTCTTTTCATTATCGAACTCGAAAATGAAGCGATTTTCGAGCGAAGAAACGCGTGGAAAAAAATTTCGCTTTTTGAAACTTTTTAAAATCGATTACATTTGAGGTCGCTTCGTACTGTGGCTGTTCTGCCCTCGTGTTTTGTATCGCTATCTTCAGAATTTGTTTTTAGAAGATGAAAGAAGAGGCAGAAAAAACGATATTAAAGTGCAGCACACAGCTTTTACTAACCATTAAACGATGGCGAGAAGATAGCAGCGAGAGTGAGCGAGGAGAGTGCAAGAGAGAGCAGAATAGAGAAATTGAGATCCTGAGCAGATAGAGCGGAGAGTGGGGGAAAGGCGAAGAATTTTGTTGCATTCAAAGTGCAACATACGATCTTCATGTCTATTAGTGTTTATTTCGTCTCATTTCTGCAAATTTGTGAACGGCAATCACCGCGACAATCACGTTTCCAAGCGTTTGACAATCGTTTCGTGTAAAAAGAATCAAACGTTTTTGACGCCAAGATGAAGATGAAATGGCTTTCGTTATCTGTGCACGAATAAAAGCGAAGATAAGAGTAAGAAGAAGATAGAAAAAAAGCGAAACTAAGATTTCATTGCATCACAAGACGCGTGTGACAACAAGAATCGAGTCACAGTCGCTCTTATATCACTTCTCAAATCGCTAATGTATCTAGCAGCGAGAGCGCGTTTAAGCTGTTCGCTGACTGATGTATCGTTTGTGATTTCGAATAAAAAACTTTTTGAAATTATAATTAACCAACAAATGGCGATTCGTTTTAAACTTTTTCGCAAATTTTCGAAAAAAGTTTTTGCAGATGCAGTGTGTGTGTTTGTCTGTTTTGATTTAAGCTCGAAGTTTGATATCGCCGAAAATTAAGACGATCTACTTTTTACTGAACCGCGTTTTGAAGAGCACACTTAAGCGGAAAGCAGATAAAGAAGAAGAAAGAGCCACGAGTGGAAGGTTTCTCTCTATTTAAAAAAAAACGACAGGTAAATGTATTTGAAAGAAATACAGCGATACTTATAGCTATCGATGAGCAATTAATGATTATATGATTTATGAACTATGAATTTTTGTCGATTGCCTTTTCATAATTGCGCCGACTTGGCGACAATTAGTGATAACGGTTTTTTACTTCTTCGTTAACAACATTTTATTGCTTTCGCGAAAAAAAAGAAATGATTTCTTCGCTTCTGACGACAAGCGCAACCGAACTTCTCATTTAACTTCTCTCTTCAATTCTCATTTGATAAAAAACCAAACTCGAGAATCGCGAATGTCGCAATCGATCGATCTTCTCAGTGCAAATTATGTAACCAAAATTAACACTTGTTTTTCGCCGACGAAACGTCACTTCTTTGTTTGCTTCGGAATCGTGCCAATTTTTCACTTTGATTTTTAGTTTCGCATTTTTTGGTCTACAATCACAATCGCTTTCATCGTTTCAGTTTGCGAGCTTTGTTTGCACCTTTGCAACGGTTTGTTTTTCACTTCGAATAATCTGCAATCGTTTTTCATTAAAAATGTTTAGTCGATAAAATCGAGTAATTGTTAAAAATTTTGCATGACTTTTTGTTTGTCGTGATACTTTAACAATTAAAGTCATTCGATGTGCATCAAAAAAGAGTGAAAAACACTCACATGAATTTCTTGTTCCAAATAAATTTTGCATCTTATCAAACAATTTCTTCCGCTTATATTGTCGATTGAGATTCAAATTTTCATCGCAATCAAATTAACTGTTTTCACGTGTTTCAGATCCTGATCAAATGGATAGATTTGTTTCGAGAATTCGCTTGACAGAGTGTGTGTAACGACGACGCGTCGCGAGACGGCATCTATCATTTGAATTCTCAGCAAACAATAAGCTTATCGATTTTTGTAAAAGGTGTACTTGTTGAAAAATCATATCTTACAATAAACATTTATTGAAAGTGCTTTTAAAAAACTGAATTCTCCAAAAAAAAACTGAAATAAAATCTAATAACCAAATTAAAATATGTACAGAAAAGATGATTTTGAGGTGACTACATCTACTGACTACATTTTCTTCTTTTTGTTCTTTATTTAATATCAACAAAAAAACTGATCGAATTCGGAACGTTATATAATCAATCAAATTTCAGATGTACAATATTGATGTATAAAGATTTGAAATGATACTTAATTTAGTTAATTAAGCCACACCTTTGCAGTATACACTTGGAGCACGAATAGAATAAATATACTTAAAACTTATAAAACTTAACTCGTTTATGCTTTAAAGATTTTTTGGAGATTAGAGAAAAGGTAAAATGTTTTTACTGAAAAGGATAGAATAATAAGAGTTTTTCATTTGCGGATTCTTTCTGAGATCAAAAGACTGCTTGACAAATGTAACTAACAACATCCGCCGCCTTGACTTGATCCTGATCCGCTCAGTGGAAGAGACGTGTTGGTTGGTGAATGTTGAGGACCGATTTTAATACCGTTGGCCTATAAAAATATTAGTTAAGCGTAAAATCGTTTATATTCGGAGATACTTCATTGTTAATATCAAAAACTCCTTCCTGGATTTTTTCGTAAATCTCTTTTGCTGTATTAATAAAGGCTTCTTCAACATTAGCAGCAGTTTTAGCAGATGTCTCCATAAAAATAAGCCCGTGTTCACGAGCAAATGCTTCACCTTCTTCTTTTTTCACCTCCCGTCGCGATTCCAAATCACTTTTGTTGCCGATCAGCATAATAACCATATTCGAGTTCGAGTGTTGACGAGCATCTTCAAGCCAAGTGGTCAAATGATTAAAAGTATCACGACGAGTGATATCGTAAACAAGCAATGCGCCAGCAGCACCGCGATAATATGATCTTGTTATCGAGCGAAATGCTTCTTGTCCAGCCTTCAAATAAAACACAGGTTCAGTAAAGAATGGTTTGAAAGAAAAAATGTGCTAACCGTATCCCAGATTTGAAGTTTGATCTGCTTGCCATCGATTGTTATCATTCGAGCACCAAACTCAACTCCTTAAATTAAAATTTTTGAAAAAGTAAAAATAAAAATAAACGTTTATCATTAATGAAGTCATTTGAGTTCAGATTAATGTTACGCAAAGTTTAGTAATGAAAATTTATTTTGAAATTGGACGCTCACGTCTTAATTGCTTCACCGAACAAATTATTAAAGTTAGCGAGAAGTAAACATTTACGCACTGATAACTGAAAACACGCTGTTGTCAAATACTCGCCTAGCAATAAGACAACGAACTCGATTTTGAGAAAAGCCTTCGAATTGTGCTGCATTTGGCCTTTTAAAGTGTTTGATTCTACTGCGTATCAATTAAAATATAACCTTCAGAATGAATGCAGTAAAATGTCGTCGTTTAACTAAACATAATTTGCAAAATTCAACAAGAATTTAAATTCGAAAAAACAATTAGTCGAAAGTGGAAATAAAAAATGGCAATCGCTTCTGCCATTACTTCATCGCATTAAAGCGATGATGAAAGCAGTTGCACGAAGCAACGACAAAATTACTTTAAATAAAGAATTTTAGGAAACCGATAAACTTAAGCGAATTAAGAGCGAAATGCGACTGATTAGGAAAAAGAGATTAAAAAGCAGCAACATGTCGAAAAAACACACTCTTAATGTCGACGTAGTGATCGGAAGAGTGAACTTACCTATTGTCAGATCGTGTACAGGTTGAAACCTTTTATCGGTGAATTGAAGAAGTAGACAAGATTTACCGACACCTTATTTGAAAAGAAGCAATCGTTTTAGTGAACGATATTCAAGTGAAAAATGCGAATTTCGCTTAACATATGTACTTCATTTAAAACGCCATTTGTTTGCAATCGAAAAATGCAAAAAGCAATAAAAGCGAGCGTTTACCGTAAAGAATGAGCACAAACCTGTGTCGCCTATGATTATATACTTAAAGAGGTACGCGTAAGACATGGTTGCAGTGAATTATCAAATGATCGCTTTTCGATGGAGACAAGAGTTCGTTCGCACTTGGCTAAAACTGGCGTTTTATTCGCGATCTTTTCGCTGCTTTTCAAACGTCGACCATATTTACAATTACAACTGTGTCTTCGGGGAGCGTTCACTCGCTACGCTCTATTCGATTGTTTGCGTTCGAACTCAAAAATTGAAGCGACGTTTTCAAAATTTAAAACTCGCGTTTTACGCATTCTAGAAAAAATGTTTGCGTATAAGTTCAGTTTCCACTGTCAAAGCGAAATTTTTTGGCAGCTCGCTTCTTTTTCTTAATAAAACAAACTTTGCAGTGAAACATCACAGTAAACAAGTTTAAGTGCCAAACTTTGACAGCTACAACGCACACAAGATTCGTTTAAAATGATCGAATTTTTCTTATCAATTAAGAATGTTCATAAAAAAGCAAAATGATTTTGATTAACTAGATACTCCTCATTCTATTATTTAGCCTTTTCGCTCAAAATTTTTATGATAAGAGGACTAATTTGTCCCAATACTTATTAATTGAAAATCACAAAAATTTCAAAGCACGTGTAAGGTGTGTTATTTGGGTTGTTCATTTTTTTCTTTTCACAGATAAAGGGTTGCTAATAGAATCGGTGTTTATTTTTTTAACAATCAGCGTTCGTGTGAGAAGCTGGTTCTCTTTTTAAAAAATCTGACGTATCTATTTATTTTCGATAAAGCTCATTAAAATAAAATAAAAGAATTCAATACATTAAATATTACAGTTGAATGAGCCGCACCTATTTGCATAAAAGTTATCAAAATTTTCCGAAAAGATGATTCGGCGATATAAAACCAAAAAAATGAACCAAATTTAGCACTTTATTTATATTTAACATAATTTAATTGCATTTTCTTTCGGTTTGTGGACAAAATTAATTGCACTTTTTCAACACTAAAATTTGAAATTTCGAAAGTTGAATTATTATAAATAAATTCACACCATGATAAGCATAAATTTAGGATACAAGAACACAATAATTAGATACCAAATATTTAAAAAAAATGTAAGGGAAATTCGGCTTTTAAATAAAAAAATTAAATTCAATTGAGTAACTCAATCTAAAAGCCGACAAATGTGTTAAAACGAATTCAATTATTCAAATAAAACATACAAATCAAAATTTAAAAAATTATGTGCCAAAAAGATTCTAAATAAAAACAAAAATGAAAACGGTTTGTTAGAGATAGGCGAAACAAAAATTGTGTTCAAAGGCGGAAAATTGCTAGAAGCACAATTAAAATAAAGCAATTCTCGATGAGATTTTAGTTATATTTTCATGCATACAAAACAAATTTACAGAACGTCAAACATAATGAATTCTTACTTAACTCTTCCTTTTATTCAAAATAGTTCTCATTAATGTTTAAATAAAACTTCTTAGAAAAGCATTGTCATGTTTTGTTCTCGATTTTCACACTTAAGTTTAATCATTTATTTAAAAAAGTAATTGTTAAAAAATCTTTGAAACCAAAGTTTAAAAATGAAACTTAGGCACAACATTAAAAAATAAAATGAAAAGATGAAAAACTTTTTCATATATTTTATACAGTAGACGGCAAATTAATACTTTTGTATATGCAAATGGTTGGTGGAGTTTGGGGATTAAAGTCTCAGCTTTAGATTTCCCCAAAATAGTGTTAAACGAAGCAACTTTTTACCGCCTGATGTATTTTCTGTACCAAGAAAGCTCAATTGTTTTCGAAATTCATTACTCTAATTTCACCGCTTCTTGTTAGCTCCATACATAAAAGAGGCTAAAACTTTGCAAAGAGGTCAGTTTTATCGAAGTTTATCTAAAAACCAAAGCCAGAAATTAGAAAACTATTGATGAGAGTGAGATCAAATAGCAGCGTCATAAGCGATCGGTCCCCGTCGCGATTGGCAAACAAACGTCGCGATGTCGAACGTTTCAAACGACAATTCAAGTGATTTGGAGTTCCCGTATTGTGACGATGTCTCGAAATACGAGAAGATCGCGAAAATCGGACAAGGCACGTTCGGAGAGGTGTTCAAAGCGAAGCATAAGCAGACGAAGAAAATCGTCGCGCTTAAAAAAGTGTTGATGGACAATGAGAAGGAAGGCTTTCCGATCACTGCTCTCCGTGAAATCAAAATTCTTCAACTTTTAAAGCACGAGAATGTGGTCAATTTAATTGAAATATGTCGGACGAAGTCGAACGATCCGAAAGGCAAAGCCACATTTTATTTGGTGTTCGATTTCTGTGAACACGATTTAGCAGGACTTTTGAGTAATATTAATGTGAAGTTCTCTTTGGGAGAGATAAAAAAAGTGATGAAACAACTTTTAAACGGTCTTTACTATATTCATAGCAACAAGATTTTGCACCGTGATATGAAGGCAGCGAATATTTTAATAACGAAAACGGGTGTACTCAAATTAGCCGACTTCGGTTTGGCGCGAGCCTATTCTCAGCAAAATAAGCAAACGAAGTATACGAATCGTGTTGTCACATTATGGTATCGACCGCCTGAGTTACTACTTGGCGAACGAAATTACGGAGCACCTGTTGATTTATGGGGTGCCGGCTGTATTATGGCCGAAATGTGGACGCGAAGTCCAATAATGCAAGGCAACACCGAACAAAATCAGTTGCAACTTATTAGTCAATTATGTGGTTCTATTTGTCCTGAAGTGTGGCCTGGTGTTGAGAAACTTGAACTTTATCACAAATTAGATTTACCTAAAGGTTTAAAACGAAGAGTGAAGGAAAGATTGAAGGCTTATGTTAAAGATAATCATGCCCTCGACTTATTAGATAAGCTTTTAACTTTGGATCCTAGCAAACGGTCAGATGCGGATAATCTTTTAAATCACGACTTCTTTTGGTCGGATCCAATGCCAACTGATCTCGGCAAAATGCTCTCTCAACATAACACATCTATGTTTGAATTTTTGGCTCCTCGTAGAAGACCTAATGTAAATCCTCAAGCGTCGCTTCCTCATCTCGGACATCAAGTAAAATCACACGATGGACAATATCACGACCGAGTGTTTTGAGTAAATATTTTTGCTTAAATCAACAAAAGATCGAAATACTCGGTCTTATTTAAGATCAATGATAACCTTTTTTAAGCATTTTTCTCTATTTTTATCTTAAATCAAATGTTATAAAACCTTAAAAGTGAAACGAATAATTAATAAGAACGAGTAATTAATTAATCGCAAACTATTAGTAAATTATTTACAACAAATTTTAATTTAATGATAAGCAATGTTTACACTGAAAATTAATTTTGGCACAAATTAGGGTCAAGACTCGCGCTGCAAGTCGAAAGTACACAAAAATGTATAAATGTTGCAGACTATAAATAAGCAGCAAAATTTACGTTTACTTTAAGTCAATAATGCATATAAATTTTTTTAAAAAACTGACTTTGGTCCCAAAACAACGACGTTTTAAATATCAGAAGTTTTAATTAATGTTTTATAAAGTTTATTGGCTGATATTGAAATATCAACAACACAATCAACCATCTGCTGAACAGCGGTGACCGAAGGAAAATCTGAAGCTGCTTTCTTTGTATTGATCACCAATGTTTTCAAGAAATCGCATAGTGCATTCGCACGCGTCGACACTTTATTCTTGAGATCGTTGTTCGCGCTTCGCGCGATCGCATCACCGATGTAGATCATTTTCAACGCAGCGACCACCACGAATTTGCTACGTTCAATGAACACTTTCGGAGGTTGATTTTGATTTATAGTCGCAATAAACGCGTCGATGGCGTTCGTCAGAAAACACTTGTGTGTATCCAATTGAGCACAATAAAGGAGTAACACTTGTCTGTCACTCGGATGCAACCATTTGGGCAACACTTCGCTCGGCTCGAGTGTGGTCGCGTCGCATAATCGACCGTACGTAGCTATGTCTATATCTGTATCTGTATTTGTCGGGCTTTTGTTCGCAAACGAGTGATCGACCATTATTTCCGAATGCTTGACTATGTTTTCAAAAGTGTCTTTCATTTTTTGGATAACAGCTGCGTTTTTCTGATTGACGGATTCTTTTGATTCCAAGCTCACGTAGTCATAATCATTCATCAATTCGGAGTCCGGAGAGCTTTCTCTTTTCGGCTCCTCCACTTTTATCTGTGTCACTTTACGTAATGGGGGCAACGGTGGCAAAGGTCGACTTTGTAGGTTCGGATTCTTGGGAGGACCAGGCGGGGGAATGCTTGGAAGAGGTCTCAAGTGATTCGGTTTTGGCATAATCGGCGGCTTTTTCGCGGAACCCTCGAGTGTTGTTTCTTTGAACAAAAGCTTCGCATTTCCTCTAATAAAAGAAATGATATGTTTCATGTCTTCCGTGAGACCGCGAGAGCAGGCGACGAGCTGATCGACTTCATCGGGAGTTTTCGTTGCTGTCGACGTTGCCAATCGATCGACTGTCCATCCCTTCGCATCGACCGTAGATATAGCATTTTGTATGATGGTATTGGAGTCGTTTAGCTGCAAAAGCAGCTTAGACATCTTTTGGCTCAATGTCTTGTCGGATGCGCTCAAAGAGTTGACATATACACAATTGGCGAATTCTAAAAACTGTTTCAAATAGTTTTTCAATCGATGACATGCGTCCTGCAAAGCGGTTATATTACAGGAAAGGTTCTCTTTATTGCGCCAATTTGATCCACTGATCAGTGAGAAAAGGTCATTGATTGCGCTATGAACTTGTTGCTGATGTTTAACGATAAGTGTAATGCCTTCGTTTAAATCGACGTTTAGTTCTTTGACAACGCAATCATTGCAAATGGACGAATAAGTCGCACTATCTCTCGATTCATTGCTGGAGGTCGAAATGCGCTTATTTGTATGCATCTCTTGACTAGTTTCATTGCATTTGCCATTCATACTTTTGGGCAAATCATAGACTTGTGCACATTGCGATGCGTTGTTTGCAGTATCGTTACTGTCATTTACATTGCCATTACTTAAATCGCATTTTGAAACAACTATTGAGCTGCCTTTTCGCAAAGTGTGCTTCGCAACGGGCGAAGAGTGCGACGAACATTTTTCATCTGCATTCGAGCCATCGCCGCACAGCGGAACCGCTCGTCTAGGATTGCCTGGCGGAGGGATGTCATATACTTCGCTTAGTGGCTGTTCTAAACTCGATCTATTTGAACCTCCGAGACTTGAAAATGAAACAGATGCACCCAAACTAGAACAGTTACTTTGAGGCGATGGCGAGAGAAGTGACGAGGTGCTCGATACGTGAGACATCACGCTCGAACGGTTTGATTTCGGTATGTCGTAACTTATTTCGGTGAGCAATTCGCTTTCGACCACTTTCGTGGTGGGTGGAGGTGGAATGTCGTAATTGCCACCTTCACCTTGCTGTTCGTCGTTGGGCACAACTCTTCTCGGAGGAAGAGGCACGTCGTATTCTTCTAAGCATTCATTTATCTTTGAATTAGCTTCGCTCACTGTCGACTGAGACGAGGGCGCATCAACCATCGAACTAAATCCTCGATTGCACGCTTTGACGATCTTTGGACTCGAGGATGTATTGAGCGACGATGAGTCTGAAACAATTAGCGGAGAAAGAGGAGAGCAAGTTAAGCCTTTGATCATTAAACGGAGAACTCGGTAATTACTTGATTTTGATTGATTAATCGACGATTGAAAAACTTGATTCGGTAAAGGCGATGAATTGATGCTTCTAAGTTGTCGTGATACCGGAATGTCGTATGCATCGGCTCCAGAAGCCGATGGAACGTCGTACAAATATATATCGCCGATTTTTTGCGGAGTCACAACCTGCAAAAACGATTCTTGTATTAATTAGAGGATTAACGACAAGAAGCGAGAGATGACCGCGAGAAGAAGTTCTTAATGCGTGTAATCAATGGCAATGATCAAAGCATAATTATGTGCTCTTCTTTCATTTCTTGCAAAGTGTTTTAACCTCAGAGTGGAAAATTGTTTTTCGCAGAAAGAACGGAGAACACGATCGCTAATATTCCTCTCTCGCTTCGCTCGAAGTCGGAAAAACGCTTGTGCAAAGTTTTGCTTTTCATTCAACTGTCAACTGTGGCTTCGGACTTGTCATGTTTCGGTCTACGCGAAACAAACTCTCGAATTTCAATTCTCAGATTCACTTTTACTTTTATCGCTTTATTTGTTTCGCTAATATTTCAGATTTTATCGGTTGTAGATGAGTATTATTATTGAATAATAAAGATAACTTCCTTTCGTTTCAAACTAAAAACAAAAAACAGTTCACTTCGAAAAAAATTGATTTAGTTCTGTGAACCAGAATCATTTACTTCATTACTCTTTCTCAAGCTGTTCGTGTTTGAAAATTTGTTCTCGTGAATGAATACAAGAAGAAACGCTACGAATTTAATTTAGTTTATGAAATGAGGCGAGCGAAGCCAAAGGCTGAAACGCTTTATTATTTTTTCGTTCGCTTCAAAAGAAGTTTGAATTCAGCGTTTGAACTCAACGCTCTGTGAGACTCACAACGAATTCTTGAATCTGTGAGATTTAATTAAGAAAAAAGAACAAATTGAAGCATAAATCGCCTTGAGTGAAATACGATTTTGCTTTATCTTCAATGAAAATCGACGATGTATTTGAATATTTAGCGAACAAAAAACGTTAAGATCTCGTAGATTCAAACACGCTTATCGCTGTTATTCGAAACCAGAATTTTTCAAAAGTTTTTCTACCCGATAAGGCAGCCCAATTAATGTCCTAAGCAGTATTTGGATTTTAGTTGTTTGTTATTCGATTATTCGTCCCAGAAAAATAACATTCTTTCCCTATCTCAACAAGGCGCAATTACTCGCTATTTGAGCAATGTACACATAGCAGAAGATCATGATGAATGCAGATGATCTTTGAAAAAGAAAAAGAAAAAACATTCCAAGCTCAATATGCATCATATTTGCATTTAATCGCAATTAACGGCGCGAAACGAAACATTTGCATTCCTAAATTTAAATTGACCATAGCTCCGATCTCACACAGCTCGAGCGCTGAAGTTTCCGTGTGCCTGCCTGCGGTTCGCTATTATTTCGCAGGCATTTCGTGCGAACGCAAGTAAACTTTTTGCTTTGTTCCTCTCGAGTTCGAAAAAAATCAAAGTTTGTATTTTAAGACACACACAGCTTCTTTAATGAATACCCTCAGCGAAGAAAGACGAACTCTTTCATGCAGATAATAACAAAGCATTTGTTGCGCATTAAACGCGTTTGATTCAACAATCGATTCGATCGCGATTTTGGATAGTCACGAAAATTTAAAAACTTTTTAAATTCACATTTTAATTTATAAAAAGCAGAAATGTGAAAATGTATTTGTTGCGATGCATCTCGTGTCTCTGGACGAAGCGAGTGTTATGAAACGCAATCATTCATCGATGAGTGGAAATACTTAGAAATCGATTCAACTGCTGCTACTTTGATGTTGATAAATTGCGGTCGAATGTAATCTATTTTCTACCATTTCACAACTTCGAATTGGCAAATGATGAAGAAAATTGTGGCGAATTGGGTCGAGAAAAATGTCGACGCTAAAATTAGTTTTTGCTTTTTCATAGGTACACTCGTGTCCAGAAAAATCTTTCAATTTGTTGCTTTGCAGTAAAGCATGTTTCAAGTAAAGTGAAAGATTTTTCTGAATAGGAGTGTACAGCACGTCGTTGAATGAAATTTTCTTGTCAAATATTCTTTTAAATAAAGACATCGGAGCGAATCGAAACGAAAATAAGAGGAAAAAGCGCTTCTAAATTCGCTTGGCTTCGAACCAGCGTTTCATTATTAGTGTCACAAAGATGCATTGAAAAAAATAACCCCAAGACAACAAAGTGGGTAACGTTTGCCGAATTTCGGTCGCCAAGATTTTTTGTTCATTATTTTTATGCTCGTTTTTAGGTCACATTCAAGAGTAAAGGATAAATATCAATCTTGAGATGAAGGAGAAGAAGAAGATAGAGAGAAAGAGAGAGAGCAAAAGAAGTTCGCAGTGATTAATGAGGACATCGGCGTAATGTTAAGTCGCTTAGCTTTAAACAAAGTACTCAAATTTTTTGCCTAAATTAATTGTACTTTCGAGAACATTAAATGAGATGTTGTTTTTTTGTACGAGCAAAAGTGTAAGAGCGTATAATATAAAAGCGTTCAATCTTTTCGCTTTGAGCGAGCGAGAAAGAAAATATCTTATTGATTGTGGCACTCCCAAAACACCCAAAATTTAGCAAAAAATTTTTATTCTACGCTTATGATGGCTGCCTACGCGTTCGAAAGGCTTAAAAAGCAATTTTCATTCATTTAATGAAAGCGAAATATTTTTTAATGAACGCACATGTTTTGAAAACTGTTTTTCGAAAATTAAGTGTTCCGATATAATTCAAAAATTTTTTTATCTGCCTCTTTATTTCAACGATTTTTTTGACAGCCTCTGAATATTTTAATATTTTTTCACCTAGTGAAAATTTTTAATTAACGCGAAAATACTTTCGCTCTCAATGACGTACTTGCTTTGTTTTATGAATAATAATACATAATTAAAAAACAAAGCGAAAGTTTCTCGTTCGCTCGTTTTTTTTGCGAAAATTTTGTCTGAACAAAAGCGTAGAACAAATTGGAAAAGAGGTTAGCGCACACCACAAAGCAGCAGCGTTTCGTGTAGAGCCGAGCTTCGTGCGATTAAGAAAAAAGTAACCGAAAAAAGCAAATAACACGCAAAGCAAAGTATTCAATATTCAAAGGTCAATAATATTTGTTCAATTTATCGTTTTCACAGCGAAAACCATTTGCAGAAATGATACACACAACACAACGACTATCGGTTTCAGCGAAAGAACAGAGAAGAAGGCGTCTGGCTCAGAGCACGAAAGCAAAGAGAGCTACGAACGGCGAGAATGTTTGCGAAACATGTTCAATTTTTAAAACGATAATATTATGAGAAACGATGAACTAAGTATTTCGGTTAAGACACAGAGTAGAGTGAAGTGAATGAAAAATCGAAAAACTTTTTTTCTTGCGCGAAACGGAAAGTAAATTACTACAGAGATGTTTGCTTTTGTTGAATGCGATAGAGCAGAGTGAGCAAATAAAAAATTAATACACTTTGTTCGTTTTTGAACGGATGTGAAAATACAACAGACCGTTTTATAAGTTTAGAAATAGCAAACACTGGGTTTACAAATAAAGAGAGAACGTGCCGCGCTTATACTTTAAATGGTTAACAGATCATAGCATAGCAGAAATTTTCGTTCGCAGCTAATTAATCATAATTAATGAGAATTTAAAAAGGATATGAAACGTGAATGCAATTGTTTTAAATTGGCTTAATTTCGAGCATGAAACTAAAGCTAAACGCAACGCTTACCCTATTCGAATTGGTGTGCCAGCTTCGTCGTCTAGCGCCATTCATTGAAACTGATGGGGTCGATGGTCGTGAAGGTGATGATAATTTCATCGAGTTAGCGCTCCCACACGGACTCGAAGCGCCGGCATAACCGAGACCAGTTGTGTCATACATTCCCGGTATTAATCGCAAACGATTTCCGGGCGCTATTCCTTGTCTTCCTCTTAGCGAGCATAGCCACCATCCTTCTAAGCCATTCGGATTTTGTTCGAGCACAGTCAAAATGTCGCCTTTGCAGAAGGCCAATTCATCAGGCGACTCTGAGCTGTTGTCATAGAGCGCTTTCGCCAAACAATGCTAAATTTAAAAAAGTGAAAGAACAAAGAAAAAAATTAGCATCGAGATAGATAATCGCATAATTTCAATTCATGCGCTCAATTGATAAAACTTGAAATAATTTTCATGTGCCATTTACAGAAAAAACCATTTCATAAGATTACGTTCACAGTCATTCGGGAAAACACAATGGTAATAGTGTGTGGCAAATACTAGAATAATCGATATCTGCAATCTCTTTCTGCGCTGACGAAATTTCTAATTTTGTAGAATAAAAAAATGCGGCGAATTGAAAAAATCAATTTTTCTTCTTGAGCAATTCATTTGTTCGCGCGAAGAAGTCACGTTTTTACAGAGAAACTGAGCGAAGCCATTTATGAAAGTTTGTTTACAAATGATTTGTAAAACGTGAACTATAAATTAGAAGTTAGGCTGTTGCATACATTATTAGTAAGCCGTAAGTGTTGTTATTTCGAAGTGTAAAAATGTTAAACAGCAATAGAAGGAAGTGCGCCGAAAAGTATCCCATTCGTTATGCGTTTTCTCTCCTCTGACAATTTCATTCAAAAAGAAATTTCAAATAATGGCGCATTTGAATTGACGTTTATTGCAAATGACATAAAACACTTTTGTCATTATTAATAGCGTACCATATTTTCGCATTACGTACAAATGTTGTTAAATTTCAAACATCATAAAACAAATGAGCGATTCATGCAAATTTGTCCGACTCGATAATCGCGAAATATCGCTCTCTATAAACGCGTGATTAAATTTCGCTTTATTTCGCCGCTTTGCTTGTGTTTTCAAACGAATAACATCGAGCTTTGAACGATTATGGTGGCTGCATGGATGAGCAGTGATTTTGTACGAAGTTCGATAAAGCTCATTGCCAAACTTTTGACGTCAAAACATCAATAATACGATTTTAGAATTTATATTTGCATGCTTATAGCGAGTTTAGCAACATAAATAAGTTGACGAAGATGATAAATGGATTGGCGAGAGGCAAAAAAATTCATAAACACAAAACGTGAATATCTTTTACGTAAGGCTTCCGAAATTACTCGACTCAACGAAAATATTTAGAGACATTAGCATTTGGGGTTAATCTTATTACAGTGAACAATATTTTCATTGCTAGAAACATCTTGTGTAATTCATAAATTCAAAAAATTTAAATTACCATACATTTCGGTACTAAATCTTCGCTTCTGAAATGCCATCAATAACTTGATTATGTTCAAAATTAAAGCCGATCTAATTTTTTCTAAAAAAAATATGCAAAAAACAGCAGCAAAATACCAAGTATCTTAACCAGTTCCATTATTTAGCGGACTGGAATTTCCATAATAAAAACAAATGATTTATTTCATAAAATGTACCCCATTTCCTCAAAACAAAAGTAAACTACGCATTCATAAAGCATACACATCAGTAGCGCACACACACACACACACACACACACGCTGATTTATTGGAGCATTTTGCAGAAGTAATATTTGAGATTAGAACTAAAAGCGGAATCATCTAACGCGCTTTTTGAATTCTATTGCAAATTAATTGATATGAAATGTTTTCTGCCTTTTCGCTGTGCTCGAGTGAAAAGAGAGGAAAAAACATATCAAGAGAAGGAAAAGGCGTCAATTTTTGCTCTTTTTCAATTGCTTTATTGATTTTAAGAGTAAAGCTAAAGTTAGCTAATCGATATTCAAGAAGACTTCACTGAATAACTGCTACTTATGCGATTATTGCGACCATAATTCATTTGAGAAATGTTTATACGTCTGCAATCTAAGAACACATTTGAAGCTAATTATAAACTGACACGTATGCGTCTTCTTATGTTCAAATTCAATATTCATAACAAGTTGGTGAATATTATTTCATTTTTTTGAAACGAATGATACGCTCATTCGCCAAAAACAATGAAGACAGTGTTTGATTTCAACACTGGCAAAAAAGAGATACGCAAATACAAATATTGCTTTATTTGTAATCGGAAATTTGAAACCGAAATCTGATCAAACGATGATTTGATTTTCACTCGGAGCAAAAAGCCATATTATTAAAATTATTGAAACCAAGTTTTACCGAATTTTGCAGATTACTGGTGATCTAGCGATGCAATACAAAACGTTCTACTGTTTTCAAAATTAATGATTTAGTGAGCAGCATTTACATTTTACGTGATGGCATCGCTTGCAATTAACTAAGGTAACTGTAATTGCATTCGCAATTACATGCGCTACGAAAAAACATTGATCATAGCATTAAATTGATGTGGATTCTGGTGTATAATTAAACAAAAAAAAGTGATTGCTTTTGCATACAAGTTTTACTTTCTTTTTTTCACCAGCTTTTCATTATGCTTTTTTCGATCAAATAAAAAATATTCAAAATAAAAGCGTTTCACGAACTCAAAATTGAGCGGTGGTTTTATCGAAAGCTTCACGATTCACATTTTTGAGCGAAAACGAGACACGTGAATAGATATAAAAACTTGTGGGCAAACAATTTTGAAACTCAAGCAGATTTAGTTGACAGCAGCAGCTTGAATGCGACAACACCCACTATTTTCAAAAAACAACAAAATTTATATTTTATTTCGAAAATCGACCGCAATTTTGGATTTTTTTCTTCTTCTACTCGCTAAAGCTGAATCCGATAGAATCTTCGCAGCAGCGATTCACTGAGTGAGCTAGCATTTTAGGCGACCATTAAAATTTGATAAACGACGCTTTATTTTGACACTTTGATACCTTAAAATTCAGTTTACTTTTTTTCGCTCGTTGCACAATCAACGGAGAGATTTATTCCTCAATCATAAAGCCCCTCCTGTTTTACCCTCAAAGGATAGAGCGATGAAAAAATAAAAAATTAAATATCGACGTGAATATCAAATGAGAGCTCGTTTTTGTACATTGTATAGAATTTCACGCTTATTTTATTCAAGCCGATGAAAAAGGCACAGCAAGAAAGAAGCACGGCCGCATGTTACCTGTTGTTTTTTTCTTGTTTAGCCATCAGCGTCGATGTTTATGCACACACTGTAAATGGTCGGTGCGCATTCGAAACGCACAATTTCGCAATCAATTTTCTTAAAGCGCATTTACTCATTTACTTTTAAGCGATGCTTTTTGCAATTCAATAACAAAAGAAAGAAAAAGGGAAGAGGAGAGTGAGAAAGAGAGAGAGAGAGAGAGAGAGAGAAGAGTCGCTCAAAAGGGAGCACTTCGCTTAAAATTTGGTGTTAGCCCATTGCGTTTTTCGCACTAACGATTGAATTTTTTTTTTCCTGAAAGGAACACAAACGAATTCTTCGCGGTCTACCTATTCGACAAAGATCGCAAAGCGAGCGTGCTTTCATGCTTTTTTGCCGAACTGTACACAAAATATGCGTTTATGAATACATTTTTGAAGTTTTACGCTTTTTTTGCAGTCTGTATTTTCTCACACTGCAAACATTTGTAAGCATTTAACAGTGAAAAACATCCGAAAAATGAAAAAACTATTTATTGAAACCATTTATTTGCGAAACGCAAGCGTATTTTACGAAAAAAAAATTTGTTCTGATGAAAAAAAGCCAATTGAGTAGGTTTGAGAAAGGTTTCGACACAAACGAGCGCAAATTAAAATTTAATGAAGTTTGCTTGAAAAATAGGGCCAATCAATAAAATCGAGAAAAAAAAAACGCTTCCACTATTAATTTAAAAATTTCGCGCACAGCTCGTTTTCATTTTAAATTTTCTTTTCGCTAACAAGTGTCCGATTACAAAGTGTCGAAAATATAGTTTTACTTGAACAAATAAGAGAACAAGCTTCGGCTTATTTGTTTAACTATTAAATTAACGATATTTTAAGCCACGATTAAAGTGAAAATGAATTATTTAAATTAGGAAGAGGAAAAAAAACGAATCGAAATATATTCACTTACAGTGCCACTGTTAAAATGTGTGTAAAATTTCTCAGTAAAAATATTCACACGAATGAAGCTCGATGTTACTCGTAAAGGCATACACAGGCGAACTTTTTCGGTGAATGAAGAGAGGATCTGTTTCGAGTCAAAACTGCTTTTATCTCTACTTATGCGTATGATAATCATCATAAATATTAATGCAGATTATTAGTCGAGTTGGGCGAGGTTTTTTGAGAAGCAGAGAAAAAAGTTTCAATGAAAAACGAAGAACAAATGCTAATTTAAAAAAATGACAACGTTGATTAAGTAATGAAGTTAAAAACTAAGAGTTAATAAAGTATGTTTACTGCGTTTTTTAAATTTTTCTTGTAACATGATTTCAAACAACTAATTTAATCTAAAGCCGAGCAACTTTTAAATGTCTATTCGCACCATGTTCAAATATTTTTTTTCTCGTTTTCGAAGTTTTTGCAACTATGCAGTCGATAAATTAATTTATACTTAAAAACAGTGCCAAATTGAGTTTATTTCACATATGTCAGTCACTCTCGTGTTGTCGTCACTCATTCATAATTCATCTTCAAGTAATCTAATTCGAAAACAAACGACGTCGAATGCAGCATTGAAAATTGGCAACAGCGAAACAAAAGGGTGTATCTGAAGCGCGATCGATGCCACTTTGCATCTTAATCTTCAGCGCCTATTATATGAGGATTTCCTCATCAAAATCCACGCACTGCTCATTTATAGCGGCACGCTTCTTCTGCCTCGCTCGCTGTTTATCGTGTGCTCTGAGTTTGTTTTACGAACCAAAAATAAGCAACACTTCCATACTTTGTTCAACATTAATAATGAAAATTGTCGTCAATTTAGCTTAATGACTGTATTACAGTTCGCAACATTCGGTTTCGCTTCTCGCTCTCCTCTGACGACTTTCTCATCGAAGTAACTTTGTTTCTCGCGTTTAATCTCTGCGCTCGTTATTTGATGTAATTTAATAAAAAAATTTGTTCATTTATTTGTTTTCGCGTTCATTTTTTGTTTGCAATTCGCATTTAAGTTATGCTTTGTTTGTATTTCTAACTTTGCGCAAACTTCTGACAAATCTCATATTATATTCGAAATGAAATGAAACGAAAAGAAGCGCAGAAGAAGAGGAAGAAGGTATGAAAAACGCTGGCGTGAATTGAAAATCTGAAAGGCTAAGAAAGTACAGTGGCATAGAGCGCACTTCTCTTCGGCTCTTGTTTCACAAGTGTTCTCAAAGAAAATCGATCGATTCTGTTTTACTCGCAACCACATTGCGTTTCGCGAGCTACCGTACACTTTGCAAAGCTGCTCCATTATTGTCACGTAGAAGCGAGTGAGTGACACACGAGAATGATGCTTCACAATTGAAGCGAAAAAGTTATTTCGTTGAAAACGCAAGAAAGAACTTCTTCAAAGCATATGTAAAAAACTCTTATAATTGCGATTTAGAAAGAAATCAATGTTTGCGAAGCAAAATGCACAGAACGAAAACGCTTTACACTCGAGTTTTTGAAGTGATGATAAAAAACTTCCATCGATTGATGATAGCGAAGCAAAGTTTAAGGCTGTTATTAAGAAGTTAGCAACGAAAAAGTGAACGAAAACACGAATAGTATTTGACAGAGAGCATTTCGTTGGAAAAATCTTTAGTAAAGCGAACGAAAGCGATAGCAAATCTTATTTTGGCAAGAGAAGAAAGGAAACAAAAAGCATCGCACTTCTTTCGCAGTAAATAATTTCACATAATTTATTTCGCTCTCGCTTATTACCTTTTTCGTGTCTTCATTTCTCCCGATAACATGATGAATGCTATTTTCGTTTCGTATCGCAGACGCGGCCACAATTTCGGAAGACGATGAATTGGGCGGAAAAATTTCAATTGGATGCGACATACACTTGCGATTTATTTCGGCTGCTTTTCGCTTTCTGAATAAGATGATAATAAAGCACTGGTTTCTTAGTTACACCTGAAATATAAATAAAGCCATGAATACGGTTTATTACTAGCCAGAAGAAAAAAAACCGATAACATTGGCAGAGAAAAATGCGCAAAGCTTGACATTATGGTTACGTGTACCAGTTTTCGAAAACATTTTCAAAATGCATAATCTCGTTGCTTCTGCTGTTCAATCTTGTTGTCTTTAAATAAACGAAATGCAATGCGGTGACTTAACAGAAAATCAAAGCGGAGAAAGTGAGTCGAATTTTACGCTATGATAGACTACTTTTCGCCGAATTCGGTTAACATAATAATTCTCCGAAAAATAAGAGCGAAAGAATAGCAAATACATTCGAGTGAACACATGGAGCAGCGAGAGAAGTAAATGTGGAATGGGAAAAGAGATGAGAGAGAACGCACATAGTTTTAAGGTCCATTAAATGCAATACGAGCTTGGCTTTTACTCATATGCTTTTACTATCGGTAGCGAAAGAAGTGTTCACGTTTTAGCTCGCAGATAATTGCGCGAACAACGAGGAGCCGTACAGCAATTTTGCAATACTTTGACGCGCATATTTTTCATAAATGCATTCGAAAAGCGAGAAAACGAGCAGCACTTCGCTTTTCGGCTTATTTTTCCTCGTTAATAAAAACAAGTAAAAAAGCGTTTTTCACTATATTGAATTTGCACAAAAAACGATTTAATATTCAAAATTCAATCTGTTTCTCTCTTCGCACATTAAAAGAGTTGCTATTTCGCGTTAATACACTTTGCTTTACGAGTGAGAGAGCACATTGAGCAAAAATTTCTTCTCGATGACACTTTATGTGAAAAATTGAATTTTTCGCTCGTTATCGAAATTCTTTTCGAGTTGCTTTTCAATAATAAAATGCGTCAGTTTCAATTAAGCGCGAGTGCTGAAACGGTCAAAGTGCGAGAAAATTAAATTTACAAACTTTTTCAATCAACACATGTGGTTGAAGAAGACGAAGAGAACAGCTTTTGACCATATTTCGCTTCGATTCACTTTGCCGTAAAAACAAATGGCACTTTGCAAAATCGCGTCAAAATACATATTCGAGTGGCGAAGAAGAAGAAGCGAAAACAAACTGCGAAAAAGAAAGAGCGGCAAAAACGCGAACAAATATTTGACAAGAGAAAAAGCGGAGATCATTTAAGTTTACGAACACTGTTCGTGTACTTTTTCAATGTTCTCAAGTTTTTCGGAACCATTCGTTAGAACAAGCTCGACGTTTATTTGAGTTGAGAGCTGCAAGTTAAAAGAGTTTCGCGAAAATGAATGCAAAAGAAATGAAAGAAAACAAGCGAAAAACAAGAGCGAAATGAGAGAGTGTAAAAAAACAAGTGAAATATTGAAAATTTCACACGAAAATCAATAAATTTGCGATGTTTTAAAAGCGAAACGCGGATAGAGCACGAAAAATTTATGCGTTCGTGTTTCTCTCACTTCGCTTTACGCTCGCTTCTCGTCTATCACTCAAACGATGTCCGCTTTTCGCTCGTTTACCGTTAGACGGCGTCTCGCAAACTATAGAACGCTTCTCGCGTTTCCATAGCTGCGAACGCGGAAAACTTTGCTCCTAACTTAGCTTCTATCTGTAGTCTCGAGTCCGCACTAAATTTCAAGCTTTTTTCGATTTGATTAGAAATTCGTTAAGTCAGCAAAATGCGGGGAGGTAAAGTGTAAGAGAGAATATGTTGCATATAATCTTAATATAGTGCACATATATGCAGTCAATTTCGCTCTGATTTAATGTCTATAATTGAAATTATAAATTCTTTTCATTTTAATTTACACACATAAATCGTTTTATAAAATAAAACATAGCAAAGCAGTGATTTTAATGCAACTATGTGGTCTTAATTCAGTTAAATTATGATAAAATGAAATAATTTAACGAAATTTTTGCCATATTGAAAATTTTGAATAAAGGGCGTTTTTTAACTTTTAAAATTTTGTTATTGAAGATGTTGAGCCATTCAATATTTTGTTCTACAACCCACCCATCACCAACCCACCACACTGGGTACACTGATGTTTTAACCATATTTTTTGAAAAGTAATAATAATAATTATAATGACGCGCGTCTTCCTTCATATCACGGAAGCGGTTTATTCCAACATTCGAGGCAGCCTGAAGCGCAGTTGGTGGGGTTTAGCCAGTCGTGCGGGTGGAGGAAACCGGAGAAAACCACCGTTGGTTTTCACAAAAAACCACAAAAGTATGGACATAATTTTACGGGCAGAATCGATAAAATTAGTTTTGAACATTTTTCTTTCTTAAATCAAAGTTCAAAATGACAATTTTTTGGCAACTTACCGTTCAAAAGTTAGGTTAGGTTAGGTCATGTTAGATTTCAATTTTGGTACTTTTGCAACGTTTTGGTACTTTTACACAGGTTTAATCAATATTTAGAGCCACTTACTATTGTTGGCACGTGCAAAAGTACCAAAATCGCAACCTTACCTTACGTTACTTAACCTAACCTAACTTTTGAACGGTAAGTTGCCGAAAAAATAATGTCATTATTGAGTTTCTCGCCCCTGATATAGTAAAGAAAAATGTCCAAAACTAATTCCGTAAAGTAAAATTATACTGAAACGAGTAATGCGCAAAACGAATGTTTGAGACAAGTGAAAAGCGGCATTTTAATTCGAAACCATAAATCGAAACGCGATTTTGCTTTTTTTGAAAAGCGTCAACAATTGCACCCACAATTCACATATTTCTAACAAATGTGAAAAAATTGTTATTATTTTCAAGCAAAATTAATTCTTAAATGGTTGTAAACTTTGTTATTTAAAGTTCTTGTATTTTGAACTCAATTTTCGTGATCAAAGATGTTTTAACGAAACAACAACAATTTTTAATAATTTAGTAAAATTCAAAAAGCTTATTTAATTCTAGACATTCAAGTAAATAATGATTTTACACAAATTTTATTGAAAATAAACTTTTTATTTACCGACGAAAATCGCAAATTCATTGATTGAAAAGTCTCAGTCCTGGTAATTAATTAGTTTTTCAATTAATTTTAACAATGAAAAGCGAATTCTTATTTAAACACTATAATTAAGAGTTTTTCTGTAAAAATATTTTAAAATGTGAAAAGCATCGCTAGTAATAAATATAGAAGAAAATTAACTCGCAAATAAGAATAGATTTAAAAAATCATTAGAATCAGCAAACTTGAATTGTCCACGGGTGAGATATTCTTCCGTACTGTATATCAGTGAGTGATTTCAGAAAGCGAAAGATGAGTGGTTCTTTATGGTCCATAGTTGGTATCAGAAAATCTTGATTGAAATAATGAATGCATCCAACAGGACATACAACGCAAGCTGTACCCGAACCAAATATTTCAAGCAATCGTTTTTCATTCAAAGCTTTGATAACTTCTTTCATAGTTATTCTCCTTTCGCTAACTTTGAATTCATTCTGCAACAAACAAATTAATAAAGAAAAATGTAACTCACAAGTACTTTTACCCATTGGCGAGCCAGTTCTAACAGAGAAATTCTAGTAACGCCAGGAAGTATTATGCCATCGGATAAAGGAGGTGTGACCAATTCTTTTTCGCCTGCTTCGTTTATCATATAAACAAATATGTTCATGGTGCCAACCTCAGTCAATTGATGGTCCTCTCCATAAAGCCATAAAACTTGTTGGCAGCCTTTTGCTTCCGCTATACTTTGAACAGCTACTGTTGGACCATAATTAGAACCTAACTTATGACTTCCGCTTCCACCGGGCCAGGCTCTTACGTACTTGGGATCTGCATATAACTTAACTGGCTTAACACCAGTGCTGAAGTATGCACCTACAGGACTTAAAATCACATAGAGGAGGCATTTTTTGGAACTTGATACAGCAAGTGTTTCTTCAACACCAATTAGAGTTGGTCTAATGTACAAAGATGCAAATTCAGTAGAATCAGGAACCCAATCAGCTTCAACTTCAATTAGTTTCTTAATGCATTCAAGAAGTTCATTGCTCTCGAACAGCGGCAAATTCAATCGTTTTGCGGAGGAAAGCATTCGTTGCATGTTTAAGTCAGGTCTGAACAATCGAATTTTATTGTCAAAACCACGGTATGCTTTCATACCCTCAAACAGCTAGTTTCGATTAAAAAATTAAATTCGCAACTCTTTTATTGGTATTCAACGAACTTGAAAGGCATAATGCAACACTTGTGCAGATGGATGAAAGACGAGATCGTGAATCGGCGTTATTTTTGGCTTCTGCCATCCTTTGTCTTCGCACCATTTAATTTCTAGCATGTGATCTGTAAAATTTCGACCAAACATCAAAGTTCGAGGATCGGGTTTTGTCTTTTTTTCTTGCTCGCTGCAAAGCTCGATTTCTAGTTGAGAATACTGAAAATAAAATTACGATCAATAAAAAATTTTCGCTTATTAACCTACTTTAAAAGTGTTCATATTTGTTAAACAAAAGTTTCGCTTGATTAGATTAAATGATGGTCGGAGCTGAAGAAAAAATAATTGAGCAAAATAAATCAAATTAAATACTTTCTATCTTAGAAGTTAGAGATGAAAAAAGCACATGACAAGTACAAACATTGTGTTTCGTGTGTGTGTATTCAGGCTCGTGTCACGTCGCAAGATGACAAAACACAAGAAGATACAGAAGACAAGATTGCGATAACAAATACTTAATTGCTATGTTTTCGTTTCAAGAGCTTTTTTTGATTATTTTGGTTGAACATGAAAAATCCTTACACTTTAATCTAAAAGTGAAAAGTGATTTTTTCAAAAGCCGGCAACAAGTGCTGCTAGTGAAAATAATTTCAGTACAGACAAACCTTTTTAAAGTAAACCTCTGGTAAGTAAAAACGGGTTTTAAGTTAAGGAATTAAATGATCCTGAAGTTGGAGAATAGGAAAAATAATGTAACTAAAGTAAAACTCTCTTTTTTAAATTTTTACTTCGTTTTTACAGAGTGTCTCCTATAAAACCGTACGATTTTAACACAAAAATACTTTATAAAGAAAAGATAAATTACTTTACTGATTATGAATATTGAAACCTTGCACATTAAAGAATGT
>NCKU01000028.1:0-88971 GCA_003675995.1 Dinothrombium tinctorium | reverse complement strand
TTTTTGCCAACGACTGTATTCAAACTACTGCTCCTTCAAATTGACAAGAAAGTAAAAACGGAATTGTTTTCTCAATGAAGTTCGCTTTAAATTTTAAGGCCTCCGTCCCTAAAATACCTCCTATCTCCTAATTTTAATTTTTTATGTGAAGACCATTTTTTCGCGTACGGCTTATTGAACTTTTAGGCTAAAACCACCGTTTTAGTCTTTCAAGTTATTCGCAAAAAGTTTTCGCCTTTAAGTTCAGTAACTGTAAGTACGTAATTTGACAAGCAATTCAATATTGGTGAATTAGTCGAAAGATTATTTAGAGAACATTATGTCCAAGAAAAATTAGTATTTAAAGTTTTTACAAATGATATTAATTCTTAAAAAAATATGAAAAGTTGTGACTGAAATGTCACTCAACAAAGCGATTCTTTCCGCTTTTCTTCGAATTTATTTTCGTTTCTGATTTCGGACGAACGAGAATTCAACGAATCATAATTGATCACTATTTCATTGACAGCTGCTTTAACGTCAACAATATTTGTTTCATTTGTTTGCAATAAATTTAAAATTTCGTTCAAAAGTTGAATCTTAGCATCGCACACTTTTACTTCGTTTTTCATCGTCGACTCTTCAATAACCGACTTTCGCAACAAACGAGCCTTCTATAATTAAGAGAAGCCATAAAAGCAATAAAGCAAATAAAGACAAATACTTTAGCGAGTGTTGCGATTTCGTTGATCAGTGTTTCATCGAAAGCTTCGTCTTGTTTCACAACGCTTGAAACGTTTTCAAGCCATTGTTTTTCATTGTCGATAGCATTGAGAAGATGTGTCTAGAAGAAAAATGGTAAAAAAGTGATTTAAATCGAAGATTGAGATGCATACTTCGAAGAAACGTTCGATTTTAGCGAACATTTTCGCGGCTTTGTTTTCGAGACGAGCCACTTGTTTGACTAAAAACTCATCTTTCACTTTGCCTTCGAAACAACGCTTCAAATCAATCAAAAGCTGTTTGTGTAAAGTTTCGTTTTCATTCGGCGTCTCGTTGTTTCCATCCATTGTATTCGCTCGCAAAAATCGAAACGAACACAAGAAGACGCGTTTTTCGCGATTCAAAAAGGCGCGAATAAATAAAAGCCAAAGTTGGCGCTCGAAGGGGCGTTGTTTAAATCACGCCGATTTTGACTAGATTCAAAGCGAAAGCTTTTTGTTTTTTCAAAGTTCAAACCAAAACAAAATAAACCAATATTAAAAAACCAGTGTTTCTTCGCAAAACTCGTTCATTTGGGAGAGCGATAAAGTTAGAGACAAACATTTCGAGCGATTGTCTTAACAATTAGTTCGTAGCTTTAAATTAAAAAAAGCTCTACTCGTATGATTCTTAAGCGTCACTGAAAGCTCACAAGTGAGTTATTATCGAGAAACCTATAGAAAGCATTTTCTTACGGGTGCTTTCGTTTTACATTTTAACAATGCGTTAAGAAAGAAAAATAATTTCGGATAAATTTTATTTTATGGTTAACTCAAACCAAAATAAGCTCTCCAAATGTGTCGAATAGAAGAATCGTTATCAATTCAGCAAGTTATTCTTGACTAGTTGCGTGAGTTTGTTCTTTCCACCATTTAGTACGTTTTTCTATCAAGAAAAAACGGGTTAAAGGTATGTTCCGGGTCCGAATTCCTAGTTCGGGTACAGGTGTTTTCAAGCTGGGTCCAGGGGCGGGCCGATTTGGATTTTTAGGCGCTTAGTTAAGTCTAAAGAATGTTCCGTAACAAAGCGAATACTTCTGTGTTCCGGAATTGTTGGATAATCATGCTTCATAGATCAATTCATTCACATTGCATTGTTGGTTTCGAATATTTCAAACATTTTTAAATCTTCGAAAATTATCATTTTAATTGGCAATTATCTCTCGTATATTTATAATGTTTTTTGTAACGAAGTTATTAGAACTTGGATTCGGTATTGCGTTTTTGTTTCTGCTTCTTCTTTATGCTCCATTTTTGCTCGACATTAATCCAAAAAGCTACGATATTCAATTGCCGAAATCGTTCAGCGGACCTTTAAGAGAAAACGATTTGCTTTCGAAGACTGAACATATGTTCAAAGGTGAAATCAAAGCTGCGAGTATTGTAAAATGGAATGGAGATTTATATTCAGCTTTAGATGATGGAAGAATTGTTCGAATAATGAATAACAGATTCACTGTGTTCGCTAATTTAAGTGAAGGCATTTGCGAAGGTGCTTGGGATGAAGATAAATGTGGTCATCCATTAGGCATCAGAATTGATAGCAAGGGCAATTTGTATATTGTCGATGCTTATTTCGGATTGAAGAAGGTTGAATTAAAGAAAGATAATGCGACTTTTAAAACAATTTTTGGTAGCAACACACAAGTAAATGGTCGCCTCTCAAAATTTCTATTCGATGTTGATATTGATGAAAGAGTCGACTCGGAACGAAAAAACGTTTACTACATTTCAGATGCCAGTAGCAAATGGAATTTTCGCCATGCAATTTATAGCATGGCTGAACATGACAGAACAGGAAGAATCTTGAGATTCGACGAAAGTACAAATAAGACCGAAGAAATTGCATCTAACTTAGCCTTTCCAACTGGCGTTCAACTAACAGATTCAAAAGACTCGCTCATTGTTTCTTTATTCAACGAAAGACGTTTGATAAAATTGAACTTAAATCCCGGTAGTTCTGAGGTGATATTTCATTCGCTTTTAGAGAACTTACCAGGTGAGCCGATGAATATACGGCGTTCATCAAACAAGGAAAAGGAGACCTATTGGGTCATGTTGATGTTTGGTCGCAATGCATCGAACCCAACGGTCGTCGATAAATTGAGTGACAAACCAATGTTGCGTAAAGCAGTTTTCAGAGCGGTTCATGCATTCGCTTCTATTTTAAAATACCTTGGCAAGCTTTTAAACTTTACCATTATAAAGCGATTAAGTCACAATGTTCATTCATTTGAAATTGTGATTCCTCACTTAAAGTACAGAGGATTGGCGATTGAGATCGATGTTGAAGGAAAAATACTTCGTTCATTGCATTCACCCGATGGACATGTTGTGTATGCATCAGAGGCACGTGAGGTGAATGAAAACGGCAAAAAAGTTCTCTACGTTGGCTCGATTTATAATGATTACTTGGGTAAACTTAATTTGTAAACCAGCCCATCGAGTTCATTTTGAAATTCTGTTTAATATTTAATATTTTATTAAATTTTCTTTCATTTGCTCGTTTGATTTGAGACTTTTTACATGTTTAATTAGCGTGAGTGAATGAAGTTCTACTTGAACTTATTATATGTATGTTTAAAAGCTTCGGCAGTTGAAGCAAATTCCGTTTTAGATAGTGAGAGTTCAGAAAAATTGCTACTGCAAATCATTATGAGTAAGAATAGATAAATAATATGTTGAGCTTCGTTGACTTAATTAAAGGTAAAAGTTTAAAATTCATTGAGAAACATGTTTATAAGTAATAAGAAAATTGCTTTGAAACTATTTCAAAAGCTATTCTACATTTTTAATAATGGTATCGCTTCAAAACGCAACACTAAATTGAGTAGTTCTAAATAAAAACGCATGATTTAAATTGTTTTCAAAAAGCTTTTTATAGTGTAAGTTAAGCAAATCACGCCATACTGTGCGTGATCATTTAATGTAAGGAAGCGAACAAAAATTTTTTAAATATACTTTATAACAAATAATTTTTTTGAGAATTTAAGTAGAGAATGTGGTTTTAAAATTTTTACTGTAAGTGAAATCGTGACTACGATGACTTCCTGTATTTGTTTAATTATGCTAATTTGATTAGCAAAAAAAGGTAATTTAAGTAGAAACAGTTATTGCTCTTCACGTTAGCCAGCGTATAATTATAAGCAACGAATTGCTCGACTAAGATAATCTTAATTGAGTCGGATTTTGTCGGGAAAAAGTTGGAGGAATGAAACACGGAAAGCAAAGCGGACGAAATCGTTCATAAATAATAGCGGAAATTACAGAAGCAATTTATTTCAATAACACACTTCATTACAATTCGTACGCAAAATAATACAGCGCTTTACACATCGTTCTCAAGAATTTTTTAAACCCAGTCATTTTTAATAAACAAAAAACCTCAATTCTGTTTACCATTTAAATGCGCTTGCCACGGATTGCTAATGGTCACCTAAGCAAACCGATAGCACTGTCAATGATATCGAAAGTCAAACGATTCTCACCTTTTTTAACGCTGGTTTGCCTTTAAAATTGCGAATTTCTTTAAGTAATGCCTGGTGGAAGTCAATGGTCGAATCGCAAGTCGATCCCGATTTCGGCTTTATTTTTGGCACCAAATTCTTATCATTGGCCTGATTATGTCTTTTAACTTTCCAATCATTATTTGTTAGTTGTGACTCCTCTGGTTTGTTTGAATGATTTGACGGCAATGGAGGAGGTATAGGAAGACTTTTCACCATTGAATTTCGAGAGTTTTCATTTCGCGGTGAGGCGGGAAAAACTGGAGGAGGAATGGATTTAATCGGAGTGCTTTCAGCCGAAGAAGAAATTCTTATCGATTCATGTCGTATTTCAATAGTTTGAGATTTGGCATTATCCGGTGAATGCGGAGGTGATAACTGTTTTATTACGCATTTTGGCTCAGAGGAGCGTCTTTGTATTTGATTTCCATTTACGTTTGTTGTCTTCAGCGTTTGGAGCAAAACTGGAGACTTCAGGTCGGTATCGGGGCTACTCGACGGTGGTGAAGGCGTACTACGAACTGAAACTCTTGTCGAATCTTTATCGATGTTCACCTGAGATACGCAGCGATTTTTTATACAACGATTATTGACTTCAAACGTAGTTGTTTTGCTGCACGAATCATCATTGAATTGCTTCACAGGTAGAGTTAGATTTCTTTCATTGCCATTCCACGAAGATATACGACTCAATTTGAATGGCTGAGGAGTAAGCATCGAGATTTTTGTGGTAGAATTTGAGGAAGGTTTAGGAGGGTAAATTTGTACTAATTTTGAAGTTGTGGTCGATTCTTGTTTCGGCTGTGAATCTTCCACTGATTGTTTCAAAGATGCAGTGACTACAACTGGTTTGCATGGTGACTTGGGCTGTGTCGGTGAATCGTTCAACTTCAATGGTAAACTCGTATACTCTTGCGATTCAGTTTCGTAAATATTTGGTCCCTCGTCGTTTTTATAAGCTCCAATTCTAAAGTTGGTTAGCTTCTTTCGTGGACGGCACAAAAATCGAACCTCATTGGAAGACATCGTACCATTTGCCACTGGTTCAACTGGGTTATTTTGCTGACCGGTATTTTTTACAGATTCTGAACATTTGGAATTTGGCCAACGAAACTTATCGACCGATTCTTTCTCTTTTACCCAAATTTTATTGTCCTCAATGAAGGGTGGGTTGCTTTTGACCCGTATACACGTCGAAGACGGTGCATTTTCATATGACTTAATTTCGACAAGAATTGAAGATTGCTGATTAGATGTTGTGTGAGATTCGCATTTCGAAAGTGCTCCTTCTTTTTGTTTTACTTTTTCTGGGCTTCTTTCTTTATTCACTGAATCTACGTGCGAATTGTTCGCTAAAGTCTCTGAAATCTTTTCTGTGTGTGTATTTTGCACGGTTTCACCATCTCGTTTCACAGCTTCTTTAAATTCAGAATTATTTCTGCTTATTTCTTCATCATTTCCACAATTTTTGAATGGTGACGGAGGCGGTAATGGCGTTACATCATCGACAGTTTCACATGTGCTGCGAACTTCAGCAGCAGAAACAGCCGCATCTTCTTTGTCCATTGAATCTTTATTTGCTTTTGAAGTGATTGCTTTTTGCTGAGAAAACGAACTCTCCGCATCCGTGACTGCGAATTAATGTTTTCGTGACTTTAAAATTTGTACAAACAAAAAATTAACAGCGAGAAGTTAGTTACCTTTTGACTTATCACAAGTAATCTCACTGATCTCTTCCGTAGCAGCAGCAGCAGCGGATTGCTCACTCACTTCTTCTTTCACAACAGCGTTCGTTTCAATTTCTGAAAAAGAAACACGTATTGCAATCACATTTTAAACGTCGAGAAAGCAGAGTCGCGAGCGTTTTAATAGCCATTCAATCAATTTTAAAACTTTGTTAAAAAGCAAAGTGCGAACGAACCCTCACCATGCGAAAGGGAGTCGATATCTGAGCTTTGGCCATCATTGATTACTTCTGTAGAAGCAGGTGCATGCGTTTGGTTAATAGCTATTGTTGAGGTTAATTGCTCGCTACATTCGTTTAGGCCACCTTTTGACACTAACAGCGTATTAGTGATTTCATCTATTGTTTCATTCATCATTGTCTCGGAGTAAGTATCAGTAAAAGAAGGTGGAGGCGGCAATAAACTCAAGCTGTTTATATCTGCTCGTTCAATAGTCAAACCTTGAATTGTTTTTTCTTTTGCACCTTCTTTTTCTTCACAGCTATTAATGTTTGATGCATCATTTGCATTCGAAACTAAATCACTTTTTAAGTCGTTTTTCACAGCACACTTATCAGCATCACGAGTTTCTTTAGTTACGCTCGTTTCTTCATCTTTGCCAAACAATTTCTTTTGTGTGCAAACTTGTAAAGAATTATCGGCGTCAATTTCATCGTTCACACAAACTTTATCCTCCGTTTCCGAGCCTGCCAATGTGCAATCGTTTTCAAGCACCGCGAATTTTTCCTGATCGACCTCAGACTGCACACTAGTGTCTTTTTTATCTTCAGCAAGCACCATTTTTTCACTCGCACCACTTTCGCTCCGCACTAAAGCTTTCGGATTTATTGCACTATCTGAGCCATGACTAAATTTGGTTGAATTTTTTTCGTTATAAGAGCCGTTCATCAAAGATTCTTCAGGTGTTTCATTTAATTCCTCGTGATTGGGTTCGATTTCGATTTTCGGTGTTGAAGATCTACAAGGATGCTCAACGCCTGTTGGTGATATTCTATCATTTAGTCGTCCGTTAAGAGAAGAACAGCTTTCGGTCACTGTTCGGTAATCGCTTGTTTGACTAACACCACTCGATGCCGATGAAGAACTGAGCGGCACACTCACATCGCTTAAACATTCATTTGTCTCTCGGTTTTCTCTCATTTGCTGAAGAGAAGGTGGTAAAGGTGCTCTGCGTTTTTTCACTCCGGTCGCCTTCTTCGCCGGTTCCTCAGCTATAGACTTTTCGACATTAGCATGAGTTGTTAAGCACTCAGGCGAGTCTGTGCTCAGCATCGATTCGTGATACCCGCTCGAATCTGACTCTGAATTTTGACGTGTGTGACCTCCGATCGGACGTTGATTCGTTTCATCCTTTTTCGCCGAAAGCGATTTCACTTTCTGAACATTTTTTACATCAATTGGTAGCGAAGCTTCTTTGATTTGTGTGGATGGAGGTGGAGGAGCAGGCCTTTTCTTGGCTGGCTTCGTGCTCAGCTGTTTCTGTTGCTTATTATTTTCGACCGAATTTAACCCTTGATTCGTAGCGTTAAGCAGAGAAAGTATCACCTTCTTTGGTTCGCATCCTGGTGCAAAAGAGGATGACGTACTATACTGCAGCTGGGCTTCGCTAATAGACTTATTAGACATGAGAGTTATCTCATTTATGGCGTAGTGAGCGAGAGTTTTGCTAGGATCCAAAACTTGAGGCTGTTTGTCGCCGCAAACAACCAGTTGATATTTGTTCGCTTCCAAACTTTTCTCACAGCATACAATCTGTTTTATTTGTGCGATTGTCGCATTCGGCGTCACTCTCAATACCATTAACTGATTCCGCGGTAGATTGACCTGCAGACGAAACGTGGTCTTGAATGGCACCGAAGCTGAAGAAGGCGAGCGGCTTAATTGAATGCTGTTTGAACTCGCTGTGGACAAGCCATTAGCAGTTGGTTTATTGAGATGTTTGTTAGATTTTGCAACAATGGTTATTTCGTTCACGTCAAGCGAACCGATTGGAGTGTTCGCTTTGAACTCATGTCCATCGACGTGAATTTTATAGTTGGCGGCGTTGAATTTGAATTGCGTTGACACGTTCACGAGCAGATCCATCATGGGTTGTCTTCTTTCCACGTTGATTACAACTTTTTCCTGCTTCTTGCTTTCTGTGACCGCTGCTGGCAAGATGACGGCCAAGTCCATTCGCCCTTCCAGGAGCTCGTTGATAGCACAAGAATCGTCACTAGTGGCACAGCTCATGTTTCCTGACGAAACAGTACGCTGTATCAATTGTTCTGACGGACAGGTGGATGACTGTGTTTGAAAATTTTCACAGACAACCGATAGTGACTCCGGAGGCGAGGACGGTGAAACCGAATTGGTCGCTGCCATATTCTTTACCTTTCGCGATCTAAATGAAAATAGGAAATTAGACATAATAAATTTGAAGAGAGAAACAGAATCGATGCAGAACAGTGAGAGGAATGTGTTTCGCTTTGCCGCTATAGCCTTAATGGTGGCATCTATAATTTTGCTGTTGCCGACAGAAACATTTACTGCTGCTTATCATTAACCAGCAAGTATTTGTTTGGCCTCTGCTCTTTCACTTTTGGATTCAATCCAAAAGGTAAGCTGCAAACAGCACGATTCCAGGTAAATCCAATAAACGCATATCCAATTTGGTTACATTAAGGTTTCACTAGTGTTATGCATCGCGAACCTTTCGTAAGTCGCGTTACACAAGTTAGGTTTTACCACACGCATAAGACAGACAAAGTTCGCCTGAGGCCTCATCAAATCGATTCGAGTTGCTTTCTTTTTGGAACATACTTATTGAAAAAACGAAGCATTTTTAGCCCAGATTTATGTTGAAGTCGACGTTTAGTTCAACAAACAATATATAAACACTAGAGTTTAGACGCGGAGCATTTTTGATCCGAACTGCGAACGTGTTCTTGAGACTAGTGATCGTTCGCAGCGCAAATTTATAGTGAACGAAACGAAACGAGCGATTTGTAAAAAAGTAAAAAGATGTGTTTGACGTGCTTGAAAAGAGGCAAATAGTGGCGAACGCGAAACAGAGATCAATCGAAAAGTCGAACGCTATTTTGAAATCGAATTCGAAATTAAGTGACGACGCTTTTAAACGAGAAGCAGCACGCGTTTGTTCATTGCACAGTTGTGCAAACTTCGCAATAAATGCAGCGAAAACACGGAATTCATTGCATGTGCTGCAAGCAGAACAGCAAAGTTTTACAAAACTCTATCTGCTTTAGCCAATTCGCGTTCGCAATTAATCTGCGAATAGCGGTGAGAACGCAGTCAACACGTTGCATTCACTGCAAAATTCTATGCAAATGAACGAACGAAACGAAACGGTATTTTTTTTCTTGAAATCTAAAACTTTTCTCGTTTCAAAATTTTCTTTTCAAATACGAGTGTTAAATTACCTGTTTTT
This sequence comes from Dinothrombium tinctorium, assembly GCA_003675995.1. Lineage (NCBI taxonomy): Eukaryota > Metazoa > Arthropoda > Arachnida > Trombidiformes > Trombidiidae > Dinothrombium > Dinothrombium tinctorium. Next base: position 79,550 of record NCKU01000028.1, on the reverse strand, counting down.
CGTTTTGTCGCACTCAACGCAATCACTGTCATTTCTGGAAATGCAGCGATCATTTCTCAGCGAACTCCGTTTTCCGCAACTTTTTATTCCGCTCTCGTTTAACACTGCCTTTTCTTTCTTTAGTTTCATCAGTTTAGTGGAGAAAAGTGAACACCACTTAAACATGGCTCTTTGCTTTCTTTCTCTTCCTCCACTTGCTTCACTCCTTCCTTCTTTCTTTTAAGCAATGAAGGCTATTGCGGCCACAGTTTGGCATTGATCGTGAATTGTACAGTAGGTGTTTAAAAAAATCGCTCCATCCACGCGTTTACTTTCGGATTCGATTGCGTATCAATCATCTGCTTTCACTAACAATCGTATCAATTTTTTTTCGATTCGGCGATTAATTCGAAGCAAAACCGAATTCTCTGCTTTCAATCAATTTTTATGAATATAAACAAACTGCAATTAAAAAAAGTTTTGCAACAATGAGTTTATCGTAAATACTTAGCATAAGCTTTCAACGTGGAAAAAGTTTCTCGAATAATAAAATTGAGTTCTCTTTGGAAAAAATGCTTATTATTAATAAAATACGCCCTTAGCTTGAAATTCTTCCATGTAGTTCATAAATGGTATGAAATCGCTAACCGTTAGCAAGTTATATATATAAATAATAAATTCAGTGAGTTAATTTAATTTTCAATCTAAAATTCCATAAAAAGTGAGTGAAAAAAAACACACACACACCGGAGCACTTAAAAAGTTGAATATCTCATGGTTTTTTTCGTAAGAACACTTCTCGAAAATTATTTTTATCACTTCACATATTCAACACACACTAAAAGAACAATTGAGATATCATAAAAAATTAACAAAAATAGGAATCGCACAAAAAAGTGATAATTTTTAATTGTCGAAATAACTCGCGTTTATAAGTTTATGACTGAAATTCCGAATCGTAAAAAAAAAATTCCGGCTGTCAAATAGCTTTCAATGCATAAAGTAAAGCATATACTCAAGTGAGCGCAGATTTGGAAATGTTAGAATTGCAGAAGAAAACGGCAGAGAACAAACTTATTTTCGCTTTCTCGCTCTGCGTTTGAATGAAACAATGAAGCAAAGGAGAAAAACAATAGCTGAACGTGTTTGAAGCGTGGTGAAGCAAAACCTTTTTTTAAACATTATGTTCAATCGACACGAACGGTTGTATATCAATTGTTCGCTTCTAAATTCGCTTATTGCCCAACAGCAATAAGCGAAAACGAACAATTCACACACATAACACGACAAATGCACATCATTTAATATCTCATACAATCAGCGAAAATCTGCGTCCTTCATTTTGATGCTTTATTAGCGCTGAGATCACTTTTTAATCGTTGTAATAATAAATATAAACACAAACTAGCGAAATATGCGTTTAAAAAATCGTTGCGATAAGTAAATTGTATAAACTGCCACGAATTCAATGCTATTTTTGATTTTTTTTTCAAGCTTTACAGATTCGAGAACGTTTGCGTGCTTCAATTATATCGCATTCATTGCATACAATATTTTTCCAAATAAAAGCACATTTTTCTAGACTTTTCAAGGCTTGAATGAGGCTTAAAGTTTGTTCAGCGCAAGAAACTTACGAGATTAGCATAAACACAAGTTTAAGTAATCGTTCTGCCTGCTGCAAGCTCGCAATTTTCCTGCTTCTCGACTGCACAACATACTATGTGCTGTGTTCGCTTACATATTACACAACTTTTCCGCCTTTTTCGATGAGCACAAAATTAATGTTTATTAAACACACCGCGATTTATTCGCGATCGCTAATCATTTACATTCGCTGCTTTCGAGGCGAGAGAAAAAATCTCACAATTCATTCGATTTTATTTTTTCTCTCTGCGAACTGCGTTTTAATGTTTCTCATAATTTTTTCTTTAACAACGATTAAACTCGTACGAATTCAAAATGCTCGAGCGAAACCTTAGAATTTTCTTACAAACAATAATCAATTCAACTGCAGTGAAAAGTAAAAGCGAACGAGCGAGAGAGCGAGAGAGAGAGAGAGAGAGAGAGAGAAGAAGCGATTGATTTTGCGAAAGAATATAATCATTGATTACATTTGTATTAATATTACATAAAGCATAGATTGTGTATAATAAGTGAGGAGAAAAATACGTGAGCTCGAGAACGAAACAAGTTTCTCGAAATAATTTCCTTTTTTACTTCGATTCATGCTCGGATCGAAAAAGAAGAGAAAATTTTTAAAATTGAAAAATCGACGTGAATAAAAGCTTTTCGGTCAACATTCGAAGCTGTGCAGCGCGAAAAAATTTATTGCCCTCTAAAAAATGTTGCGCACTTTCGGCGAAGTTTTAAAAAATAAGTTTTAAACGATGCGCTTTGCAGCAGAATACAAGTAAACTCGATATTACATTCATACCGAGACAGAAAAAAAGTTTTGAAAACGCACGCAGTCGAAAGAAACCGTTTTTAATCAGCTTGCGCCGCGATTGAACACGAACGAGTTGTGTCAGTGTCAAGGCTAGCGTTTAATAAGCTCGCTAATTTTGTTTTTTGGCTGCAAAAATGTAAAAATTTCAAATTAAAATTAAATTAAAAAGAAAGAGCGAAGAAGAATAAGCAAAACGAGGTAGACACGATTTCGTATAAAGGCAGCGAACAAACGATGCGCTCGTAATAACGGACTTGTTCTTCGCTTCCCAAACAAGCGTTTGTTTAATATTTTCTAACACAATGCAAATATTATACTGTACATGCCTCATTTCGTTTGAAGCACTCGAAAACACGTTGTTATCAGAACATAAATACTTCTCAGCGTTTCTCCTTTAATTTCGAGCGCATATTAAAAGCGTTCCGAAAACAGAAGCAACGCTGGTGCGTAAAACTGTTTCACGAAATGTATTTTTGTGAATCCGAGTTTTTTTCGAAATACAAGCGTATGATTTGTAGATTATATAATTGAGTTACTTTCTCGAATACTTGCAACTTGTCTGCTTAAGTCATTCCTTAACCACTCACTGTCAGTGAACTGCGATTAAGCCTGAATAAAAGCAGGAGATTACCGTCTAAAGATAGAGTGGATAAGAAGATGAGAGCCTCTTTCTTGCGTACTTTGCTTGAGTGATGCGAAGAAATATGTGATTATGTTTGACAAGTTATGAAACGAAAACAGCGAAAGAACAGCGAGTGATGTTTAGCAACTCTCTCCTCTTCATTTAACAGTGCGTTCGCTGTTCTTTCGTTCGCTTCTACTTTTACGAGGTCCATTTACCTCTTCGCAACGATCGCGAAATACGCATTTTTGTTCGTGAAAAATATTTAAATTGCGATAAGCAGAGAGCTGAGCGAGAACAGAACGCATTACTCTCTTGTCGACAGGCGATCATTGTGCACACACAAACTCTTCGTCTGTCACAAGCAACTTACCGATAAATACAGCAATGATCATTAAGTAGACAACAGGAGGCTGCATTCCCCATATTTAAGCAAGTTTCGAATAGAAATGCAGCCAAATGAAGCCAATTAGCGAAATGCTAGCCGCAGTGATGAGTGAAATAAACTGCGATCGGTTTCGAACGACAAAAGAAACGCGAGAAGCCGGTCACTGATTTTCTGACACTCGTTCATTTCATAGTTTTTTTCACGTTTAAAAATTAAATTAAAGAAAAACAAACAAACAGTGAGTTTGGAAGAGGTGAATGCGACCGCGGTCCAAGTCAATACTCTGCGCGGATATAGCTGGATGACAATCGAAGCAAGAATTTTTCTGCAGGCGCACTGTGCCTGCCGTCCGCGCGAACAATTTCATGGCCGGAATGCGAGATCGAAGTGAGAGTAACACTTTTACAACCCGCACAATGAACGTGTAAAGCGAGCGATTTTCACTGAATGTCACTTTTCACAAATGGATGCATGCCGCTATCGAAGAGTAACGAGCGATAATTTCAATCGCTACATATTTACGGTTCACCGAATACACTTTTAATATCTTTCACCGAAGTTCTTATTTTCAAACGCCGTAACCAAAGTTTGCTGCGAGCGAAATTTTGAAAACAAAAACAAATTTGTCACCATTGCAAGGAAACGAGGTTCGACAAACGGTCAAAAAGAAGACATGGCGAGCAGATTGAGCATAGACTGTTTACTCAGAAAATATTTGAACAGCAGAAGCTATGTTTGGCGTCAATGGTTCCTCGCACAATTGTTTCTACAAACGAACTCAACACACCATCATTCCGACATCAACTGGTTTCTTGGCTTTGTTGAGAGCAGGTGGAGACCCGTCACCTGGAGGAGCTCTCATTTTCGACCGCTCGCAACAACCGCAGGAGAAGAATGACGTTTTCACCGCTCACTTAAAAAATGCCATTCATTCCTCGACGAGCTCCTTTGCCGTCCCATCGCTCGATCGGCGATCGGCAACGAAAAGCACGAAAGCAACTTCTCGAAGAACTTTCGCCTTCACAAACAACAAACTTTTTTGCTCGCACTGTTAAACTTCGCATTGACCATCATTTCACGGCGCAGCACATAAAGAAGTGTTAAAAACCGCAGATAAACGTGTGGCTACTTTAAAAAGCGTTCAGTCGCTAATTTCGTAAGAAAAATACATCGATGAATTGAAGCATTCGTTCGCCATTTGCGAAACGCAACGATACATGGAACGGAACTATGCTTCGTTGTCGATTGTGTGCTCACTTCGCTCACTGCAGACGTTTGAAATGCTTTCTCGTCTACTTCATTCAGTTTCACGCTTTACTTTTTGCGCCCGAAAGAATAATGCGATTGAAAAAGTGCAAATAAAGCGCAGTAAAACACTTTCGTTTCATAATTTCAAATTTGATTCGCACAGCAGTTCGAGAGAATGAGTTGCCTGCTGATGTTTTAATTGCTCGCATTTACTCTTTCGAAACAATCGACTTCAACCGTAATAAAAGCTGCTTTTTTATAAGAAAGCTGCGAAAAGCAACGATTGTCTTCTGCAAATCACAGAATCTTCAATTTTTACTCCAAGAATGGCACATCTCGAGGCGAACTTTTAAGTGCGCAAACCCGAGAAACAATTGCGAAACTATGTCCTGCTCTAAATTACATAAAACTAAAATTTTGCCTCTTCGCTTGCTCTTGCTCTCCTCTTTCTTTCCATTCTCATGCTTTTCTTCCTCGAAGCGATGCCCATCACTTCGCGAGTGCAAACCAATTTATGATAAGAGCTTACTTTAGATGCGACATTTTTTAGATCTAATACGAGTAATTTATTTTCATATTGATGGTTAATCGTTTCGCAATCAGGGTTATCGTTACTCGAAAAGGAGCAATAAGCAAATTTGTTTGCTCCAAATTCAACTTTTTTTCACTTGAACAGCTAATCGCGGCAAATCGTGTGTCCACAAACCTTGGACTCGATCTAAATTTTACTGAATATCGACGTAAAATTGTTTTTGCAATGACGCTATAGACTGACTTGTCAGCCATTTCGCTAAGCGGCTCGATTTCAAGAAGCCAAACAGAGCAATCTAATTATTAAAACGAGATGCAAAGCGTGAATGAAGATCGAGAGAAACTGAAGGTACGTTTGCCTCTCTGAAAACTCTCCGAGGGGAGGAAAGCTCTTGTTTCGTTTCTTAAACGATCAGCATTTTCTTCTCTCTACCTGTGTTCAATGAACACAGCGCCGAAGACACGTTTTTCACTATTTCTTTTGCCGCTCTTTTCACTTCTCCTCAGTAATTCCGCGTTTCGAAGTTCATTAAAACTTGGCGCAGAAAGAAGTCACTTCTTCAAAGGCGCTGCAAAGCGATGCGTGTCCGCGTGGAGACAATGAATCGCACTCGCTTGCAATTCTTGAGCGGCTTTTGCACAATGCGAGCAGTGCAAGAGTGAAGAATTGACAATTTAAAATCGATGATTTACCTGATATCGTTGCTCACTACTCGAACGTAAAGTAATTAATCCCATAATATGAAGTAATAATATCGCTTAGTTTACGTGCAATTAAGCAGAATTAAGAAAAAGTAGCAAAAAACATAAGTCAGAACATTTGTAGCAAATAAGGAGCACAATTTCAATTGTTTGAAAATATCGCTTCTTTTCTTTTTGGTCACATACGATTTCAGACAAATGAGCACTTAATTGTGATTTCTTCGTAGCATTTAACAGTAAATGAGAATTAAAACGAAGTAACATTAACAATACTAACAATTTTATTAAACGTTACTCGTTAAAAGCAATTATGATTCGCAGCGAAAAGCGAGTGCTCAGCGAATGCTCTGAGTGTGTTTAGCGAAAAGTTTCGTTGACTTGCTAGATTCGGAGGTTCTTTCTTCCTAAATATCGAGCGCCGACCGCCGCGAGCGATTCAGCATCGCGTTCATCATCAAACTGATGATGATGTTTGCGTGGCTTGCATTACCTCCCTCAAGAACAAGTACTCAACGGTTGCCTGTCGCTCCGAACAACAATTAATAGTATTCACTGCAAATACGAAATTTCAAACTTGCGAACGAATGAGTTGCGCGTAGATCAGAACTTTTCGATTTTGAAACCGCGAGCAGCGGGAAAGCCGCAAATGACATTCCCCAATTTGCAATCTGTGTGAGCAACTGTTCGATTTCCGTTTCAAGAATAGCTACATCAAAGCGTTAACAGTTTGTTCTTATCGTGAACTTTACAAAAAACTACCGGTTTTCGATAATTCGACGTTTTATTTTTAAATACCGACGGGCAAAACTTTTTCTTGCCGCTCGCCGTGTTTTGCTCCGCTCGAAAGGCTCAATAATAAGTTCATACTCAGCAATTCATTAAATTTCATTTGAATTTCAATGTTTCACAAAAGTTTACTTATTATTAGAAATCGTGTAAAAACACTCTTTTCGCTGCAATCGGTTGAGTCAAAAAATTCAACGAAATGAATTCAGGACACTTTTCACAGTTTTTCAATTTTACCTTTTTTAACATTTTAAAACAATCATTACTCGCAAATAATTTGTATCCAAAGCATCAAACAATAGTGGCTTATACTTTCGACCGCACTCGCGACCATTCAATTAAACACACAAGTGCATATAAAAATTTGGGTCGAACACTTAATAATGATTGCGCCCGTCGCTTTTGTGTTTTATTTTATCGCATAAACTCGCAACAAATTTAAAGAAATTCAATATACAGGTACCGCATCAGCTACTCATTAACAAACACACGTTTGCACAGCCGTCGCAATCAACAATGAGTGCGTTGTGACGTTAAGAATTCGGTACGAAATGAAATTTAAAAAATGATTGAATAAGTCGATTGTGCTAATTGCGATTTTGAATAGAGAGCATCATTTCCGTGATACAAAAAATTGTTTCGATTAATTTTTTTATCATCGCTATCATTTGCGGTCTCCGACGTGAGAAAAAACTTCTCGTCAATTTCTACAATATTTTCGCGATCGAAAGATATTCTCAAAAGCAAGAAGGGCATTCGAGAAAGATGAGCATTTGCTTTACATAAGAAATTTCTTTCGCCGCACAAGGGTCTCTGACCGTTGAGATCGAAATGGGCAAATTTGGCGTCCGCTTTTGAATATGAGATGGAATATAGAGAAGAGATGATAATTTAGCGGCTGACTGCACCCAGTAATTCAATTCGCATTACATTGCAATTTTTCTCGTGTATATTTTTCCGAAATGAATTTATGAGTTTTTGCTATCTCATTTATCGTTTATTTCGTTCGCTTTCTCGCTCTCTCTCAGCTCTCTTCTTTTCAGGTAAATGAATAAGGCAAATACTATTGGTTGCCATTTGAAGAATGAATTCAAAAAGAAAGCATTTCGTTTCTTTCTCAAGAAAGGATCTGCAAAAATTTTCACGCGTTACGTTCCAAAGATTTTTTTCTCTGAGAGAGGGAAAGAGAGAGAGAGAAAGAAAGAGCGGGAAAATGCTCGCGGATAAAAAACTGAATATAAAATTTCACATAAATTGATAAAAAAGGCTGCAAATGTAAATGTATGTAATTGGAACACACCTAAGTACACACCCGAAAATTGTTTTACTCTTCTGACTGAGACCGTGCTCAAAACGTGAATGTAAATTCGAACAAAAACGAATTCTTTTTGAAAGAAATGAGTTTTTATCGCCTATCGAACTTTAATATTCATTCAACTTATAATTATTTGTTTACACTTCTTTTACAAAACTGAAATTGCTTTTCACCAGTATTCGCTTTCTTAACTACGATCGCCTATTTTTTTCAGGAGAAAAATAGTTTTTTAAATATTATAAAATCATTCTTTAGGAACTCGATTGTATTTTACACACTTTTAAACGCACTTAAATTTAGCAAATAAACGCTTCGCGAAAGAAAAACACAATTTTTAACTGCGATCAAAAAAATTGCGATTGATGTCACGCGAATGTAATTATAATTAAGTAAAAATATTTTGCAAATATTTTTCTCGTATTCAAAAGTTGCTCAATTTATATTCTCATTGGGCATATCGCTTGCTTTTAAGCGCTTCTTTTCTGAGCTTAATTCATATTAAAATTAATTTTTTTACATTTTATGACCAAAAACCGTTATTTTATCATTTTAAAATCTAAGTTTGATCTAATTATTAATTGAAAAAAAAAAATTATTACACAGATGAGAAAATCTCCGGGAGCCGCTATAAAGATGTACGCAAAACTATTTGTTGAATTTACATTTACATTTTGGCTGATTTGTGAACAAGTTTGAAAACTAATTAAAATTACGCATTACTAGTTACATTTCGCTTACTCAAAAAAATTGTTCTGCTTTGACCTATAGAAAAAACAAACAAACGGACCATATAGTTTAGTTTCAAGCGCTGTTCTCACAGCGAAATAAGCAAAGAAACAATCGTTTTTTCTTCCCTGCTGTCAATCATACTTCTAATTCAAACTCACAAGTAGATAGCTACTTGATTGAGAAGCGAGAAGCAAATTATTTTACTTGTATTATGTCATCAAGATCCGGTAAAAAAAGTTTCAATTGTTTTTTTTTTCAAAAATTTATGTCAAAAGCTCGAATTTAATTATTACATAAAATAGTTGAAGAAATTTTTGCAGAATAACTTGAAGAAGCACGAAACTGAAAAAACTGCAGATTCAAGAAGAAGATAATGAATCGCGTAAATCAAGTTATCATGATGGTTAAGATTGAAATCATTTTTTAATCTCATTTTCAGTGATTTAACGTTCGCAAAGAAGAGTTAAATCAAATGAAACGATTGCGAAGTCTGCCCACCATCACTCTATCTACGCGTCAAAGTTTGCTCGATATCGAAAAAGAGAAAATTTTTGAATTTTCTGAAAAACAGCTGGTTTTGCGTGACAATTCAAGTCACAAGTGTTTGTGGAGTAGATCATCGACCTTACACGTAATTAAATGAAATTAATTTTGACAGCTGAAATTAGATTAATTGTATAAGTTTAAAAATTGAAATTTTCGCAATTATAAAGTTAACAATAAAGCGAGCAGAAGACTTTTTGAGCGATTGGTTTTTCGTAATTTTGTTAAAAAAAGAATTCATAGCTCGAAGACAACTAATGATAGGACGCAATTGGAGTGCATGAAACATATCACTTTCTAATACTAAATGTAAATAACCATTTCGGCGTGGGAGTTTCACATATTTCAACATACTTTACGCACATCGTTCGAAAATTTGTGGGAATAAATATTATGGTCTCTGTTTTTTAAAATATATTAAAACACCATTTTCTAGAAAGTGAAATGATTTTCATGCGTAATTCAAAACATTGCAATTTAAAATTCAGTACCATAAAAAGTCATATTAAAAAAGCGGAATACTTACACTATTCATTCGATTATAATGATTGCGATAAATTCCTTTTTGAAAATGTGCACAGCAGATAAAACTCTTATCCTGGTGTCCAAATCAGCGAATTTCATCTAACATCGTCTCATAACTGACACGCGTTGCTTGAGGTCAAAAATTTAAATGCGCAAAATGAAGAGGTAAACAAATTAGTGTGAAAATTAGCTGTAAAGCGTATCTAATTTTAAAAAATTTTAAACAATGCAAATTGAAATAAAATTTAAGAATCATTAAGCATTTCACCAATGAAATGAGTGATTTGAAATTTTCTACAATTGAACTAATAGCAAATAAATTAAGCAACGTTTTATTGCTTGACTATTTTCATAAATATTTCTACTTTCTATAACGACTTTTTAATTAACTTCACTTCAATTAAACTTGTTTAATGTTTTTTAAAAGAAAATACGAATACTTTCGAGTTTTGTCGTAAGTACGACAAAACAGGAAAACAATACGCGTGACTGAAATATTAACCGTACGCTCAATTTTCGACGATTTTCATTTTAACTGTATTTATCTGCATTTTATTTTATTTTATTTTTAACGATCTTAAATGAAGCGAGATAATCAAACGTATCATAATAGTAATTTCGAAGAATAAAGGCGAGCACACTTCTCATTTGCATACCACTCACACACAACATACACAAACGTATTCGCAACATGCATTTTTCATGCTGGAGCATCGCTTGCGTACGGCAAATACGCTTTCGAATTCCGATTTGCTCAAAATCCTTTTCGCAAAACGAGCAGAAAACATAAATCATTTTCGAGAAAATTACAGCGGATTTTTATTTCTGTGAGTCGAATTGATTTTTCTTTAATTTCAAAATTGTTCCGTGTTTCGAAAATGATTCGCTATAGCGAAGTTTTGAAAATGAAAATTGCTTTTCATTGAGGAATTCGCTAAACCTTCTCACCGATCGCTTACTTGAGCGTATCGCTCGAATGTGTTCGATTCAAGAGTTTGTTCAATTTTAATTATGTAATTACTGAGAAAGTTAATGTGAAAACAGTCGGAGAGTTCAACTCGTTCTCAACTCACGCTTTTTTACTTTTCAGGATCGAAAGAATTGAATATGATTTCGACATTGTGTCTTAAAACTAAGTGTCAAAAGTAAAATAAAAGCGCCGTTGAAATGATTGCATTTGAGGATGTCCTTCAAGCCGTAAACTTCGCCGTTCGCAATTATAATCTAACGACGGTAATTGCCGACAATTAAAAAGCACAATGTAAATAAAGGTGCTGTCCTCTCGCTATCTTTCTTGCTTGCGTCACAATGCGCTCGTTTTTGTTCAATTTTCAACTTTTATCGCAGTAAATTGCAGAATAAAACGCTTGATAATTGTTTTTGTTCGCAAAAAGAGTAAATAATGATGCTAAACAAAACCTAATACCGCGTTTAATGAGTAAATTTCGCATTCATTCAGTTTAAACACCCACAACAAGCAAATAAAACTTATGCATGTAAATTCACTAGCAACGATTATGACCCAAATTGAATTGTTTCTGGACGATCCTTGACCTTGCTTATTGTTTCGAGTTGAAATAGTTTGTTCTCGAAAATTATCAAACTTATCTCTCGTAATGGCAATAGTTGCGCGAAATTAAGAATTTTTTTTTATATCTTCTCGCGTTTGTTCAAATATTTGCTTTGCGATATCGAGTGAGAGAGAGAGAGAGAGAGAGAAATTTAATTCAAACGCTATTTTCAAGCTTCGCTTCGCTTAAAACAATGGCAATAGGCGCATGTAGATCCGCGATCAGTATTGAATTCATTTTAAAAGCGATCGCATCGCTTCTCTCTTTGATCAGTTTGATATTTATCTTAACTGGAACTCTTGGAAACGTGGACGCGTTCTTCCCCTCGGAAATTTATGGCTACTATTTTCTCTATTCATCCGAATTGTATCTTTTGCTGATCACTTTCGTCCATTTTTACCTCACTACATTCATGTTGGTAACTTCGCTTTTCGGCGAAGGATTCACGCTTCGAACGGTAAATTAGCTTACTTTTAGTAAAACATTTTAGACTTGAGATCAGATAGAAACAATTTAGATTTTTCCGTTTAAAAGGCCGCGCCACCCTGTTTAACATTTTACATATTTGGCATTTTATATCTGTTGATCTAAACAGAATTTTAAATAACGTTTTAAGCCTAATTGAGATCAACTGAATGCATTTTAATTAGAGACGATCAAAAAGGGTGTCACATTTTTCTTACCTCTCGACTTGAAACGCCTTCAGTTGAAACGACCAGGTTTAATTGCGACGAACCCCGCCGATCATTTGACCTCTGCGTCGTGCCGATTGTTCGATTCGAAATAGTTTTCAACCGATTGATATTTCAAACATCAAAAACTTCATTCGTGTCATTCGAGAGGTGTGTTCGAATTGTAATCTAAATTTTTTAGCTGTTTACAAAAACATGAAAACAATAGAAATGTTGCTAGCTGTTATTAATTTTTATAAAACTCAAATATATTTGCCGCGTAAACAAAAAAGCTTTCGCAATTAGACTTTAAGATGAAGCCGAATACTTTTCGAAATGAAAAAACACATTCACATCGAAAAGCCGCAAACTTTGTTTGCAATTTTTTAGTTATATTCAAAATCAAAATGAATAGCGGCTAAAGAGAAGCCGGTTGAAAGCACATTTCGCTTGCATCTTCGCTTTGTGCGTACACCGAACGTGACTGATTCAATTTCGTTGTCACACTTGCATCAAATTAAATTTGTATTTTGCGTTTGAGAAGAGTGTACGCATTAATCGATGAAAAACGAAACTATCCGCAATCAAACTGTTATATTTATCTTTACTCTAAACAAAATCACTTCTTAATGATTTTGCGGTAAGAGATATTCGTGAGTCACGATTTTCAGTATATCTTCGATCAATTAAAGAGCGCATCAAAAGTACAAATTTTGCTAAATTGAAAATCATCAATGATGCATGCGTTGAATTGACTTTTCACATTTTGTTTTCAGGAAATCGCTTACAATTTAGTAGCATTTTGCCTTTACTTTTCTGCGGGTATTTTAACTATAATAATGGAAGTAAAACGAAACAAAAACGTCGTTCCATATTTTGAAACGAAAAAAAACGTGTTGACTGCAGGCGTGAGTTTCAATTTAAAAATGTTATTTCACTTTATTTTCTGATTTTTGATCATCTTTTTTCTTCATTCTCAAGTCGATGGCGATTTTCTGCTGCATTGCGCACTTAATGCACGGTATTGTTTCGTGTCGAGCTCTTGAATGAATTCATCGAATTTATAATTAATTTCTGCTTTTGAATCATTCGAATAGAATAAAATTTTTCTTTTCAAGAAGCGTCATTGAATAAATGAGAAAGAATTGTTTTTAGATTAAATAAACTCATCTTGTTCTAAATCGTTAAAAGAATGTCTTAAACATAATGAAGATTTTTAATAAATAATGATGTTCATAAAAACCTGAACTTGTTTAATTTTTGAAAAAATAATCGTAAATCATCAATGAAAAATGTACGAAATTTTCACATTTCACCACATTGAGATATGATAACGGGTAACTTTGGTTTATTATTTGGTCCTGTTGGTACATTTTCAATTTTACGCATTACTAAGAGACCATCAATAATCCTTCCTGTGAAGAAAGGAATAAGAAAAGTGTTAACAATTAAAAAGATTAACCCTTTAAATGAGACAATTCAAGAATAATTTTTCATGTTAATCGACACGAGTCTAGAGCATCATTTCAAAAGCTAAATACACGAACCAAAAACTGTTATCAAAAACATTGCCACTTTGACATTAAAGTCAAAAATATTTTCCGCCCTAATGACAATAATAATAGAGGTCAACTCTAAATGCTTCTTTACAAAGTCGCAAATCTCTTTCATTGTTTTTTTCTTTTAAATAAGTGTGGTTATTTAGCATAACTCTTTAATATCTTAATTAATCTTTATGAAAATTATTTGAAGCAGTTATAATTATCTAAAGGCAAAGAAACATGAACTAAAAATGCAAGAAAAAATTACTAACGATAAAAAATACACTTACCAAATACTACATGTTTACCATCGAGAAATTCACATGGAGCACATGTTATGAAAAATTGACATCCATTGCTGTCTTTACCACTATTTGCCTGTTAAAGAATTCTTTAAGTTAATGAACTTATTATAACATAATCGTAATTAAAATTACCATTGATAGTAATCCAGGTGCGTCGTGTTTCAATATGAAATTTTCATCTGCAAAGGGACCTCCAAAAATGCTCATTATGCCGGTTCCGTCTCCCTGAAAACATAAAAGCGAATGTAGTTATTAAATTTGAAAACTGATTTCTTACATTGACAAAATCGCCTCCTTGTATCATAAAGTCTTTGATCACTCTGTAAAGAGGTGAGCACTTTTAGATTTAAAAGACATTGAAAACAAACCTGTGAAACAGCGAGCCTTTGTAACCAATGGGAACGCCATCCTTTTTGCTTTCGCCGGTACAATACTGTCTGCAAGTGAGCGAAATATTAGAAAATAATGATGAAGAGTGAAACAAGAGACCGAAAGTTTTCGGCGGTTTTTGGCACAACGTCTGCGAACAGTTCCATCTTCATGCGCCCGACTTCAGTCGCACCGATTGTGATGTCGAAGAAAACGACTGGGTTCGAAGGGTGTCGGAGCTGCTGTTGGATTTGACTCCACGTCGACATCGCTTTTCGCGCTCTCCTTTTTTCGCCTTTTTTTCGCTTTTCTTTTCGAATTTAACGCAATTTTGTAAACAAAACGTTCTCACGCTTTCGCTTTCTCTTGGGGAGCTTTTTCTACCTGCGATCGCTTTTGCTCTTTTAGCTAATTGCAGAGGTTTGACTGTAACTTCATTTTCTTAACAAAAATCTGTATTTCTACAGAAAAAGACTTGAAAATGTTTATTTCTAAATTATGAATTATTTAATTTTTGACAAAATTTTCAAGCAATTTTCCTCGAGTGTCATTGTTTTATTTCTCACATATTTCTATTAAATACTTGCAAAAATCAAAGCTTTCGTCTTCCTACAAAATTGTTCATAAATTTTTCAAAGTCTAAAACACGATAAATATCATATCGAACTTTAAATGATAATGGAGTAAGAAGCAAAAGTAAAAAATAAAAGTAAGAAGGCACAACAACCATTTCGCGATTGGTCAATATTGCTTTGATCGTTTCGTCTGCTACTTTTTCCGGAGATACTGCCTTTATGAAGCTCGAAGCACCACGAAACATATCAGTAGACATCCAGTAAGGACATACTAGCGTGAAATTCAACCAGCTGTGGTCACGCATTTCCATGCTGAATGCTTCGAAAGATCCAGCGACAGCAAATTTTGAGCCGCAGTAGTCTGAAAGTTTTCCACCAGTCACATAAGAAGCTACACTTGCCACGCTGACCAAATGACCATGTTTCGATTGAATCATATGCGGCACAAATGCTTTGTAAAGCCAAAAGTGTGAAAGGGTGTTCACATTAAACGTCCTTTTAATTTCTGTCTCGCTTAAGTCTAATAAATTCTTGCCATTGACGATACCGGCATTATTTATAAGCAAAGTAACTGTTCCAACCTCAGCTTTGATTCTATCAGCGATTTTGTAAATGCTTTCATGGTCGGCTACATCCGCAACGTAGAAAGTGCATTTGCATCCTTGTAGTTTGACCATTTCAACAGTTTGCTCGACACCTTTCTCATCGATGTCAAGCAAAACGAGATGCGAGACAAGCTTACTCAACTTGACCGCCAGTATTCGTCCCAATCCATCGCCAGCTCCAGTAATGAGAGCGATATCGTTGCTGATATCTTTTTCAAGTAACTTGCTGGGGACAAAGCATAGGAAAATGTCTTTTAAAATATTCAAAAACAGCAGGAGAATGTGTTTCAACGATGCCATTTTGAATTTAACTATAAGTGTGCGATAAAAGCAAAGCGATAAATTCTCAACGTATATATTGTGCAAAAAAAGAATCAGTTGCATAAGTTTTAGATTATTACAGTAAACGGCAAAACAATTCCCCACTCTAGCATGCATATGCGCATTTGAAGTGGGGAATTGTTTTGGCGTTTACTGTATTTACACCAGTGACATCGGTTTTCATCGTAAATATATTTGGCTACAAAATTTATCGGTCGTAGAAAACACATTTTTAATTCATTTTAAAAAAATTAATTTTGCAATTTGCTAAAAATAGCTGACAAAAGATTTAAAATTCATTTCGCGCAAATCGCAAAGGCATCGAGGAACTGAGCCCCACCGAGAGCTCGATACAACATGTACATTGCCTTGGATGGCAATATTGTCGATATTATTGCATATAAATACAACGAGTTTGGTATCGCAACTATTTCTTGATTCACTCTCATCGCATCGATCACTTTTCTTGCGATGTAACGACACGTTTTTTCATCTGGCATTGTTTTCATTGAAGATAGGCAAGCAAATGTGAACTCAATCCCATCATAATTAGCATCTTTAGTTTCCAACGCTAAAGACTCAAAAAGTCCAGCGATGGCTGCTTTCGACGAGAAGTAAGCAGCGTCTTCACCATTGCAAATGAACGAAGCAGCATCTGCAATTATAACGAAGTGTCCTTTATTCGCTTCAATCATCTGCGCGAGAAACGCTTTGTATATCCAAAAATGAGAGTACGTATTCATTTCAAAAGTGCGCACAATGTCTTCATCTTTGAGTGTTAGAAAATTTTTTCCTTTTATGAATGACGCGTTATTAACCACAATCGTTACCGGACCCACGTCTTTGCGAACTTTACGTTCGCATTCAGCTACCATTCGGTCGTTTGAAATGTCAAGAACGTAATAAGAACTCCGACCACCGAGAGTTTTAACCAAGCGATCAGTTTCTTTGACTGCCTCAGCGTCCGAGTCCCAGAGAACCAGATGAGAGGCCAATCCGATGAATTGAAGCGCTAACGCTCGTCCCAATTCATTGCCGGCTCCGGTGATCAAAACGATATCGTTCGAAATGTCTTTGAAACGTAAACTTTTGGGTAAAAAGAAAAGAAGCATTTCGCGGTACAAGTAGTAGAAAACGAGAAAAAAGTACTTCAACGCTTCTGACGCTCTCTCCATTTTCAGAATGAATTCTGATTTCTCTTTGTTTTTCGATCTCGCGTTGAGAAAAACATTTTCAAGGATTTAATTTTTTCTTCGCTCAAGTTTCGATTAAAGGAAACAGGTTTAAAAAAATGGGATTTGAAGATGCGTGCAAAACTTCGGGTAACTTGCAATTTTTATTCAGGCAATTTATAGATTTAAAACTTTTTTTTCAAAAACGTTGGCAAACTCAGACGATTTAGCAATCGAAACACAAACTTGATCATATTTTTAAAATAATCGAATCGCACTTCGCCTTTTCCGCATCTCATTCTTGAGTAGAAGTTGAATTTTGAAAATCAGTAAGCGAGGAAGCGAAAGATTTAAGAAAAGTAATTTGAATTCTATGAAATTTGAAACAGTTATAGAGCAAGAAGCAAATGCAATTGGCAAATTTCTGTGCGTAATCACACTTGAGCGAATGAATACTTCATATTTGATTCTTCATATCTGAATGTCTCCAAAAGTATTCTTAGAAAATTTTCCTTTTAAACTGCGTGTCAAGGATAATCGCGCTCAATTTTTTAAAACCATTTTTACACTTGAAATAAGCTCATTTTAAATGTGTCATTATTCACTCTATGCGTAAAGCTAATTTTATAATTCAAATTTCATGTTCAGAGTGAATTTATCTACATTTATTTATTCGCCACTTTCCCATCGATAATTTCGTAGGTTTAGCAGATAATTTTGCACACAATACGATGATAGAAATTGAATGTTTTGATTCAAACTTCTTTTGTGAGAAGAAAAAAGTATAAAAGACAAGTAAAATTGCTGCTTGAAAGGCACGAATTTTGTCCATTCACCTATTCGGTACAAAATTTTTTTGGATGCCGTTGTTCAAAATCACTGAACAGAATCTGGTGCCGAAAATATATTTTTTTTTTAATTTCAAAATTTAAAAATACCTATTGGAACTGAACTTTTGACACACAAGAAAAGAGTTCAAACAATGCTCAGCAAATTATTAGTTTAACTACTTGTGAATTCTTAAATATTTCACTCACAGATTGCCGTTAGTTTGTTATGTAACAAACTGATTAATTCTAATATTTTTAAACATCATTAAAATTTACTTACTTTTCGAGTTCTTGCGTTCGAAATTAACCTCAAAACGAAATGAACCTCTTTTATTTGTTTCTTAAATTCAACAGTTTCTTGATTTAGAACAGTTTGCAGCATTTTGTAGAAAAAAAAAATTAAATTCTGCTCTAAAATAAAAATTTGAATTCTGCTTTCTAGTTTACATCGAGTAATGATTCAAAAATTTTGCGCAAAGAATTACAGGCTCAATCAATTATTAATGATCGAAGTACGATGAAAGACTAGAAAGATTCTTTTTTATCAACTTAAGAGCATAAAATTCTTAATGAAATCATAGGCGAACGATTCTGTTTATTTGAAACGAACAAGAAAAAAGAAATTTTTCTTAAAAACGTATTTTGATGTTCACTTACGTAATCCACCGACAAAATCACTCATTGCTTTTCTTCCACCCATCGCAGTATTTAAAGCGTACAACGATCTTGTCGGCAGTAAGCTTTTGATTGTGTGTATGATGTAAAATGGTTTTGGAAGATATAAATGAGTTTGATTGGTGCGAATAGCAGCGATTATTTCATCGGCAACGTATTCAACTTTTTGATTGCTAAGAATAAGCGCTTTCGCACCTTCGAACATCTTTGTATTCATAAAATACGGACAAACAAGGGTGAAATTGATGCCGTCGTAACCCGCGTCTAGCAATTCGAGCTGAAGACACTCGTGAAAGCGAGTCGCAGCATACTTGGAGCCGGCGTAGTCACTTAAATTGCTTGCACCGAAGAAACCGACCACGCTTGAAATCGTCACAATGTGGCCTTTATTTTTCTTCATCATATTCGGAATGAAAGCTTTGCATATCCAATAATGGGCCAAAACATTTACTTCGAACGTTTTTACAATTTTGTCGTTCGGCAATTGAAGCAATTCTTTGCCATTTACAATACCAGCGTTGTTGATCACCATCGAAACAGCTCCAACTTCTTTGCTCATTCTATCTGCAGTCTCGTAAACCATGTGGCGATTTGAAACATCGACTACATAGGTACTGCAACTTCCACCTTCTTCACGAACGAGTTTAGCCGTTTCATTGAGACCGATTTCATTCAAATCCCAAAGAATAAGATGCGAAACAGATTTGCTCAATTTAGTGGCAAGAATCCTGCCGAGACCACTTCCAGCTCCTGTGATCAGCACGATTTCTTCATCAATTTTTTTAAATCGCAAACGTCGAGGAATAAAGTGAGTGAAAATTGCTTGTCCCCAATAGTAAAAAAGAAGAATTATGAATTTAATTTTCGTGAGCGAGTCTTGCATTGCAAACAACGATTATTTTGTTATGGATGTCGTGAAAACAGTTCGCTGAAAGTGCAAAATATTTTCCTCAATCGTCAGAAGACTTGTTTTGAGGTGAAAGTACCGTTCTCAAAAGACCAATGAGCAGCTTTCACTCGAAAGAAGTTACCTTCAAATAACAAGTTGCATAATTGGCGTTACGGCGACCAATCTTAAAGCATTTAATTTTAATCCTAAAACACTTAATTTTAATTAAGCGAAGTTAAACCAATCATGAATAGATCGCGAGATATTAAATGTTTTTTTTAATAGGTGACTTTCCCCATACTCGATGACACCTTTGCAAAATTCAACTTTCAAACTTTGACAACGTTTCGCCCACATTGTGTTGGGTTTCATATGGTCAAGCTTTCATCGCGAGATGACGAAATGCTACGTGCTTTGAGTATTTTTGAGCGTTTCTTGATGTTAAGTAATAAAGTGAAGACAGTAGTCGGGTGAAAGTTATAAAAATTTTGAACTTTGAAGAGATTGAAAAGTTGTTTATCAAGCACAAAACATAAAATGTCACCTGACTACTGTATTTAATTTTATCAAAAAATCTCCTGAAAATTGAAAGAGTCCATTTTTCATTTAATCATAAAAGCACAAAAAATATACAATGAATTAGAAATTGAGCTCATCTGTAAACAATTTAAGACAATTTCTTTGCTTTTTGATACAGTGAATCCACCACTTTATTCAAACTCTGGATCACCTCCAAAGCAGCTTCATAAGTCTCATCTGTTTTGGTGTCCTCAAAAATGATTAGTAAGCCTTCACCCTGATCAAGAATTCCATTTATCTTCTTGTCCAAAATCATCTGTGATAGTTTAGTCTCGACAATATCTTTTGGAAGTTTTATAAGTTTTGCGATGTGATCGATCTTTTGGATTAATCAGAAGTATTAATCAAGTGTATTTAGATAAAATTAAATTTACCTGGACTTTTGAGTAAGGTTCAATAATACGACATAAATTCTGTTCCAACATATTATCATATAAAGTATCTAAATGTGCTCGAATTATGGGGTCGTTGTACAATTCAGCTTTATATTGTTCCAAAGCCATCTGAAAGTCTTGTAGTGATCGTTTATGACTCGCTTTTGCAACAGCTTTCATTGCATTTATATCGTTTCCTGCGTATTTAAGCGCCAGCTTCCCAATGGTCAAAGATTGAACATCTTCGGGTTGCTTTAACATTATTTTCGAAAGCAACATATATTTTAATGCTGTCATAGCTTTAGGATTGTCAATAGAGTCAAAGCCTTCAAAAGCTTCATAGAAATAAGAAAACGCAGTTTTAAAGTCTCTTTCGTCAGCGGCATGAAGAATGCCAGATTGAAGATCCAGAGATGCTTGCATTTTAGGCGGACAATAAATAGAATTCGCTGTGGTCCTCGCGGAAGTGAGCGCAGCTCTGGCTTTTGGTAGATTGCTGAGAGAATGATAAGTTTTACTTTCGAGAAGTTGCACTTCTATCAATAGATTTTTGTCATCTAATTTCTTTAACTCCCGCAATAATGAAGAGCTGAGAAGCAATGCGTCCTCATATCGTTTGTTTGCATAATAAAGTGCAATCAGTCTTGCTTCGAGAGACTGTCGAAGGAAAGTCCGTTTCTCTTCTTTCGCCCACGCAATCCACTCTTTGCACAAATCTATTTCGAGTCCGGTTCCAGCTTCCATATCTAGAAAGAGATCGACCAAATGCCTGACCAATTTTGCCGCTTTTGCTTTGCTTATAAGATTAAGAAAAGGACGAATATTTCGAATCAACTGCTCCAATTCTGAAAAAGCAATAAAATGAAATTAAAGCGAAACTTGAAAGCTAGCGCTTTTAAAAAACCTTTCGGCTTGTTGGCTTTGCTCAAAAGTTGTCCCAATTCAATAATTGATTGCTCCTTGATTTTGACAATTTCGTCATCGACGACCGCATCGTTTGAATTGACTGCATTCAAAGAAAATAAAATGAAAACACGAAAACAAAAGTGGGAATGCTGTCAATGAGTCAGCAAATTGCGGGAACTCACCAATTTGGGAATACATATCGATGCCTGCGTTCTCATCTTTCGCAGACACTTGTTTCGCCTTTTCGAATATTGCAACGAGCGGAGCAATCATCATTTTGCTTTTCTCTTTTTGCCTTTCTTTCGAAATTTTCGCTTTTTTGTTCGTTTCTTTCGAAAATCGAAAAACGAAACTCACCGCAAACACTGTCGTCTCTGCGCACTCTCAGGGGTCGCGTCTCATTGCGATCGTTTCGCTTCATTCGATTTCGATTCGCGCAAATTTCAATTTTCGCTGTTAACTCAAAATTGAAGCACTCGTTTTTCATTTCTCCCTTTTCACATTTATTTAAAAGATTTTAAGATAAACATATAATTTATGCTTTAGTTGTCATTCAGCTCTATCAAAGGATGCTTTGGTCGTTCCTTCGAGTGTTGGTGGTTCTTTGAATTTCTCCCACTTTTTACAATAAACTCCACAAAGTCGTCTAGTTGATTGTATGACGTCTAATGATTGATTTCACTTCTTTCGTTGAAAATCGACAAATCAAATTTCAGAAACACTTTTTGAGTTTGAACATTTACTTTGTTGAATAACTTTAGTTTTAATAAATATTTAAATAATATTTTTAACAATATTTCTTTTTATCTTTATTTAAGGTAAAATTTGCTTTTACAGACTAAAATTTATAAAAACAAGTTTACTAAATTCTTAATTGAGAAAAAATTTTTGAAATGCTAAAGCAGATAAAGTTTAAATTCCGTTACATTTAGTTGTAGAGCTTTTTAAACTCAATCGCAATACCTGCATGTGTCGTTTTTTTAACGAATGAAAAAATTCGTCTGAATTGAAACAACTTTTTACTTTTCATTTTTAACCTAACTTTACTCTTGACTACTCAAGATAATAGACAAAACATTGACGTTTGTAATGAACAAGTTTAATCAGCAAAAACAATATAAATGTCAAGCTGAATAAAGAGCATGCATTAAACAAGAGTTTATATTGAAAAATAGATATTTGCTCATAAAAATAAAACACAATTCTACTTACCTAAATTAGTTGGAATTTGGCTTATTAATAGTTTATTCAAACAAATCAATAACAAATTGTTTTTTTTTGCGTGTATATATATTACCGATAGCTGCGAATGTCGAACGCATACAACTGTAACGGTTTACACAATTGAGTGCACATCGTATGATACATAATTGAATATCTATTAAAAATAAATTCTATAAGCAAGAGTGAAACTGAGTTTTGACCTTTTTTGTGTGACAATCGATTGACTTGACAATAAAGTTACTGACAAAAACTTTTTTTTTTGAAAAATTTACTTTTCTCTATAATTTTTTATGCTAAAATTAAACTTGCATTAAATTTTCTTTAGTAACTTATTGCATGCATAAAAATTAGTTGCGTTTTTAGAAGTTAAAAATCGCCAAATATAATACAACTCGTCGGGAGTTAAGCGGTGTCCTGTGAAAGTGTTACTTCTTCTGTAGTAGCAAAGATACTTTTTAGGATCAAATCGTGAGAATTTGAAACCGACATTATTTATAGGCTTAATATAGTGAACTCGATTCATATCGAAGTGATAATCGTCGTAAGCAATCACTGCTTTTGAAGAGCAAAAACCTGTGATGAAAATATCTTCCAAATAGAAGTAATTACAACGATTTGTGTACAAAATGGTCACGAATAATGATCGCGCAATATCAGAAGAAAGTAGATACGCGGTACCAGAAAGATAATCTGGATAAAACTTTTTCGGGTACAGAGTTAAAGGCACGTAGTACTTATTTTTTATCTCTCGCACTGGAACTGCTCTTCGAATCAAGCATCCGAGCAGCAATTGATAATAATCGAATTTGATGTCATTTCTTTGAGCGCGCATTCGTTGCACGTAATTCACATATTTCGTGATCAGTTTTAGCATGTTTCCGACATGAATGAACATATCGTCGTCTGTTTTCAACAAAAATGTTGGTCGCTCGATAGTTCTACTCGATTTTTTGACAATGCTCGATGCATTTTTTACGAAGTGAATCGGCTTATTTTTCAACATCAGAATGTGTTCGTTGAAGAAACGGAGTGATAGCAACGATTTATAAGTAAGATTGTAATAGTTGTCTACAAAGTCATATTGTATCAAATCACCATTCAGAACGCTCTCTTCGTGCACACGCTGAATTACACTTTTCGCAATCGATTCCTTCGACTCGTTGAACTTAAAGCACTTTTCATCGATTTTCAAAGGTTTAGCTTTGCCTAAGATGAAGAAGACATTTTGCTCGCCGAACCACTTAGCCCAGGTTCGGCGAATCGCTTCTCGTTGCTCGAAATTGCATAAATACGAAGTTACGATGATTATTAAACTTGCTTTTTCTTTATTTAATTTTCTCGTCGCATTTATAGTCGGCGAAATAAGTAATTTTGTGTTGAGAATAAACTCTTTCCAATTTGGAATTGGTTTAAAATAAGCACGAGGCTTTTCATTTTTCGCAAAGATAATTTTCGAAATTTGAGTTTTGTCAGCGATCAAACGCGGTCTTGCGATCGAATGCTTGTTGAATGTAAATGATTGGAGAATGAAAATTATCGTGATACAGGCGAAAAGCAGAATACCAATAAACGAAGGAATTAACTGCATTTGCAGGTATGACCGCTATGGGCAAGAATAAATGTCA
The DNA here is from genome assembly GCA_003675995.1 of Dinothrombium tinctorium. NCBI lineage: Eukaryota > Metazoa > Arthropoda > Arachnida > Trombidiformes > Trombidiidae > Dinothrombium > Dinothrombium tinctorium. The sequence continues at coordinate 55,504 of NCKU01000028.1, read as the reverse complement.
ATTATCCTTAGCTGGCGAGACCATTTCGGGTCGATCAGACTCAAAGGTAATAAAATTGAGAGTTCAGACTCAGAAATAATTAAACACAATAAATAACTCGGAAATAATGGGCACAAATCGACTAAACTTATTATTTTGAGTGATGGCCGAGACCGCAAAGCGTGCACTCAAATACACTTTAGAGTCGTTCATTCGACATTCGTTTTAATAAGTAAAGGGCATCACTTCGATCATATTTTTCAACTACAATGAAAGCATTCTGTTTTCGTGCATTATCCGAAAGGCGGTGGATGAGTTCTGTGCACTGAACGAAGAATGCGGTGTACGAAGCGAATCGATAAATACGAAGAACTACTCATGTTCGCGTTTAACCAATTTTTTTCATTTCGAGTCGAAGCAAAGATGATCATCAAATTCAACATTTTATTAAAGGTGGAGATTGTTGAGAAGATAGTAAAATTTACTTTTTGTGTCAGTTTATAACTGTAACATAAATTAGTAAATTTATTTCGAATGAAATGATGTACACAATGTATAGCAAATGTTTTTCTTTTACATCACTTTAATATAAATTTCAAATCAATCTTAATTTACCGATTAACTGTAATCAATTTACTTCTTTAATTAATTAGAAAGAATATTCATTGACTCAATAAATTGTTTAAGCGAACTCGAGTTTAACAAGTTTCTAGTTTGTTGTAGATGTAAATTGACAGTAAAATAATTCAATGATAATTTCCCGCTAAAACTGTTAATCAGTCCGCTAAAAGGTAGATCTTTATATGTGATTAGGTTTTTTCTAATCATGTTTGAAAATGAAATATAAAATTATTTGAAAACTCGACTAATTTACTCAGCGGACCACAACTTTCCGAATCTAAATGCTTTTTACAAACGATTACAAGTGCATTTACTTTTGTAAAAAACACGAAAAACTAATTCGCTTTTATTCGTTACTTTTACTTCTTTTAATTTTATTTTGCGGTGATCTAACTTTGTCACCAAACGGATGATGGTCGATAATTTGCTTAACATATTTAGTTTTAAAGCGATTTATTTGTCAACTTTATTTATAACTTATTTGCGAAAAAAAATTCAAAATGAAATTATTGACATTGATTAAAGAATTATTCGATTCGAAGCAACGCAGGTAGAGACTTTGTTATCAGTGATTACTTTTCTCGAAACATTCCTCGAAATAAGCGTCCGCGTGTTAAAATAAAGAAGATGATGATGATATTGATGAATTATTTTAGTATAAGTAAAAACTTGTTAAAAATTAAATTAAAAAATCGCCTTCGTTGAATTAAACAACCTAGAGGGGATCCTGACTATTTATTTAGAGAGATATGGTTGATTTGGTTTGTGTGTATTCACATTTTGTTAGTGCTTAAGTACCTAACAAAAGACCACGTGGTCTTGAGCAGTATGCACGCCACAATGAACTCTAATTTTACTTTTTTGCTAAATGTTCTTCTGTTCAAACTTTTAAACTGGAACGAAAAATGATTTAAAAGATTAGAAAAATTAATAAATTTCTAAGCGAATATGCTCTTGCATGAGTTCAGCGAATTGCCGACAGGTGGATAACGATAAATTCAAGTGAAAATTAAAGAGCTGCAACCATGCTGTTAGTAAAATCGTAAATTGTTGCGAGCGTTGCTACTAACGAAGGATAGTTCTTGTCTGTTAAGCACAATCTATGCTCAAACCAACTTTTCATCGAGGAAATTGTGAAAATATTTGAGAAAAACTTAGTATTTAAATAAGCAGCGAACGAATCATATTAGACTCGCATGACTAAAATATTAGTAGCGACTTGCAAGTAAAACTTTTCGACTGTCAAGAGCGAAATATGGTCATACAACCTTTTTCATGTAAATGAAACCGAGAAGGTCAATAGCTAGGTCTAAATTTGTGGGCGGACATTACTTCATGGTAAATAAGCTGATTTCCCTGAAAAAAATGAATTTTTCAAATTTTCAATAAAGTCTCACATTTCAACCGCTCTTCACATAATTAATTCATTGAAGTCGTCATATTACATCATAACCGATGTTCTATAACACAAATTAACGTATAAAGAACAGTTGTAAATGGAAGTGCGTTAACAAAATGGCAGAGATCCAAATTATTTTAATATGTACCCTTATAGCTTTTCAACTCTACTCACAATTGAAAATTTTCTCCTTAACTTGTTACACAATGCAATCAAATCTACATTTCGATTAGTCCAAAAATTAGGTCGAAATATAGAGGTTGGCTGACTTCGCTGAGGAAAGACTTTCGATCGTCATATTCATCTCAATGCGTAAAAATCGATCAGGAAAATCTCAAAAGGTTTTGATTCAAATTTTTTCATCGAAGTGACTTAAATAATGCTTCGCTAAACAATTGCAGTAAAAAAAGATGCCAGAGATCTATAAAATCTTTTGAAATGCCAACCGGCAAAAGAAGTAACAAGTGCTTTGCAAACAAAGTTATCGAGTTTTAAACAAATATAGGCGGAGCTCGTGCGCGTCCCTTGCCAAATGTTTTGTTAACTTTTCCAGATAAAACTCGTATATTTAACGTCGATTTCTGGAATCGATGCTGAAACTTTTTGGAAGGAGCTGAAAAAATGAAATTTCAAAATGTTAAAAACTCTTTGACCTATAAACAGTTTTTATTCACTTGTGCACTTGTCTGGAATCTGTCCTTAATATGAAAGGATTTTTTATAAAGATGAAATAGGAAGAAGATATTGTCTTTCGCCGCATTGCAAAAATGAAAATAGAGCGTTAACAGAAACAATTCTCAAACTTTAAAATTCTCACTTACCATGCTTTTAGTAAAAATGGCGAAACGCAATCGAAACATTGTTATAAAGCGTTTAACGAGTGCAACAATTTCACACTTTATTAAAATACGTGCGCTTCCAACCTGAAAGCACTTAATTCAAGTAACTTTGATAAGAGTGCAAAGTGTTTGAATTAAGTTCGAATATTTGTTTGTATCACTTTCAAAAATCGAGTCTTTTTTAGAATTTTAATTCATAAGAGAATGCACTTTAGATATATTTACTGGAAGATACGTGACAACGATTTCATCACTTAAAACAAGTGAATGGAATAGAAAGTCAATTAATGTGTAAGAATCTGTATGAGAAAATTTTATCTCGTGATTCACATGGTTTTTTAGATCGAGACAAAGAAAAATTCAAAAATAGAATAATTTTTGTGATATTGTGGTAGATTAAAAAAGTTTATCGAAACGATAAAAATAGAAGCGCTACTCTGAAAGTTAGGAATTCAAAATTTTTAAACGACACTAAGAAATCAATTCAAATCTTCTTTTAGCCACTTCAAAATAAATGGAGTAAAATAAGTTATAATTATGGTGGCTCCAGCTCTCTTGAAAGAAGTAATTACTTCCATTACTGCAGTTTTCAAATCAAAGGCACCAGCTGCAGCTCCATGATAAAGCATTGCGTATTCTCCTGAAACATGATAAACGGCAATAGGAATGTCTGTATGCGTGGCTGCTATCTTCGCTATTACATCGAGATAAAAAGTTCCTGGCTTCACCATTATGATATCAGCGCCTTCCTCAATATCTCGTCTCACCGCTCTCATCGCTAAACCTGAGGAGCCCGGTGGCAGTTGATAACATTTCCGATCGCCAAATTTTGGCGTACTTCCAGCAGCGTCTCGAAAAGGGCCGTAAAAGCAAGAGGCAAACTTTGCCGAGTAACTCATTATTCCGACATCATTAAAACCGTTTTCATTGAGCTGTATTCTGATCGAGTCGATTCTCGCGTCCATCATATCGCTCGGCGCAACTATGTCAGCGCCAGCCTTCGCGTACGCCACAGCCAACTGTGCGATAAGCGAAATGCTTCTTTTATTATCAATTTTGCCATCATTGTTAAAGACGCAACAGTGGCCGTCAACTGTGAAAGCACATAGACACACATCGACAACAACAGTCAAATTGGCAAATTCTTGCTTGATTCTTGTTACAGCTCTGATTGCAGGATTGTGATCGCTATTTGTTGCTTTTTCGAGGCCTTTTTCCTTAACGACAGGAAAGAGAAGAACTGATTTAAGCGAGTAACGCTCAACCAAAGGCCTCAGAAATTCGATTGCTTTGACCAAACCATAACGGAGCACATAAGGCATCGAGGCGATCGCCTCTTCCCTCTCGTCGTCGGCGATTATGAATAGTGGCAAAACGAAATCGTTCGGCGAATGGCAATTGCTGCCTTTCGATTGCCATTCACGAAACAAATGCTTCGATTGTGAGGAATGCACGAAATGCGAATTGTCAATCGGCCACTCGAAATGTTTCGCGCTGTTCTCACAGCCGTTGCATGCGTTTGCATTCATCGAAGCGATCGTTCGCAGCAACTTCAAAAAGCAAAAGTTTGCGGAAAACTTTTCCGAAAGTTTGACGTGTCAATGCTGCTGCGAACGCCGGCCGACAGAGGGACGCACGGTTCGCGAACTTTGCTCGCTTCGCAACATTTTGCGTATTTTGAAATGAATTTTAAACATTTTCAAATTAAGCTTTTGTTTCAAAATTCGCGAAGGCAGCGTTTTTCGGAAACGCGATGCAAACGAAAAAATCGTGTGGATGAACACGCACACATTGAATCAATTAATAGCGTTCAGCACAAACTCAACAGATGGTGGCTCGATGAATTTCGCTATAAAACATTTTACAGGAATCGATAAAAAATACACAATTTAGGTTAAGGTTAATACATTTGCTCAATGGCTGAAACGCAGATAAATTTTGTATTGTGCTGCGTTCGGTGTGCGAAACGTGAAAGATTTTCAATGACGGGCAACGCTGCGTTGGAATGAGGAACAAACTTTTTCGCTTCACTCTGGTATAGCGCGATCAATACGTAGTCACGTTCTTCAGTTTCTTCTAACTTTTTATTTTCTCGCTTTCATTAAACGAACGCTTTATTAAAAAAGAAGTAGAAATTAAAAATTGCCTACGCTTTGAACGCAGAGAAGTGAAAAAAGCAATTCGATTCGATGGGAAGCGAATACTGTACAACAGCAATAGCGAAATGTTTGCTTTGCGGTTCTATATTTCCGTGATTGTGTTTTTAAAAAAGTGAACAAACAAAATTCTGTTCTTGCTCAGCTTTGCAAACGATTTCACTCATTAATTTAAAGGACTTTTTTCGCAGAACTTCTCTTCGAAAAGGTACGTCGCTTGACTTCGTTTCGAAAATGAATGCTTGAATAGAAATTGGTGTAGAAGTAGCATTAAAAACGAAAATTTCATAACTTGTAATTAGAAAGCAGAGCTCGTTTCGAAAACAAAAAGAAAAGCTAAATTCGGTGAAACACTTTCTTGAAATTTGCTTGCGTAATGAGTGCCTGAAACTTGATTTCAATGTTTGTTACGCTTTGCAATTATGAAAAATAAGAATCGCGAATCGCGCTCTTTTCTCGCTCGAAGCGATTCCAAATGAAACGCACACTGCCTTTCTTTCTCATCCGTTTTCATCGCGTTTTGCGTCTTTTACTCGCTTTCAGCAATCGTTTCGATTTCTTCGCTTTCATCACTTTTCACACAAAACTCCCATATTGAGATCGCAGCGCGAAGTCACGACAGGTCACGCAAAGGGTTGAGTGCAGAGGAAGTGTTTGTTGCTATTGCTTTCGAGTGTTGTTCGCTGTGCAAATGTTTGCTATTATAAAGTGTATCACATTTTATATTTTTCAATCGCACACACATACGACGCGATTGCTGTAGACTGTTCGACAGCGGTGTGCATTTCGAGTAATTAAATTCGTCGAAAAAATGATGAAAACAGAGGTCACAATTGGAACGATTGAAACGGATGCGAAGGACGAAAGCGATCGATAAGTCGATAAATCGATCGCGTTCCTTGAAAAGACGACAGCAGCGAACTGCGCGTTTCGCCTCTGCCTCTGTTTCCGACCGCTGGTTGTCAGAAACGAACACAGAACAGAGCTGTGTGCGAATCAATTTTGAGCAGCAAACGAGGAAACCTTGAATTTTGTTTTCGCGTGAAACTGCGAATTATCGATCGCTGCGTTAACGTCGGCTCACTTCGCTCGCGACAGGGGCCCCGCGCGCAGCCGAGTCCGAGAGGCGCTTTCGGGTTTTCTTCGCCATCGCTGCAAACACCCCGTTCTGCGACTTTTCCCCGACGCTGAGTCTACAGCGTTTTCTCGAACAGACGGCGCGGCGTTTTGCTTTCGCCGAACGCGGACGAGACATACGCGCGATCGGACATACGCTGTGCGCGAAGCGAGAGTAGACGAGTGCGGCGGTCGGAGTGAAGCGAGACGAAACGAGCCTCGCTCCGTTTTGAAGCGAGTGCGGTTCGAATCGATTCTGTTGCTGCTCTTTCTCCAAATACAGTGCGACTCTCGATTCACTGTTCGCGATTCAAGGAAAACTGCCGCCGTTTCGCGATTCGATTTGTTCTCTGTTCGCACACACTTCAGTTGCGAACACTCAGCGAACGGATTCACTTCATTCGCCTGCATTCGCCTTTTCGTTTTATTTTCGCCTCTCGGTGTCGATGTGTTTAATGTGCTTCAATCGTTTCAATGTTTCGATGTGTGTGCGAACAGTGAATGAGTGGTGAGAGACTTGTCGCGAGTTAAGAGTGAGAATAAAGAACAGCAGCTTCTCGAAAGCCCTGCAAAAGCGATTCGATTCTCGGCGACCGGCGTTCGGCACTGTAAAACAGATGCGAACAGTGAAAGTGAACACTGCACAGTTATCGCAATGAGGTAAATGAGTTCGAACAGTTTGTTTTCGCAATTGATTCACTCGCAAATCGTGCGATAAGAAGCTACGATTTAATTGCTCACTTGTCTTATCTTTCGCAGATTCGAAATGTCTTTTCATCAATTCTAATCTGAAGTCACATTCATTTTCGAAACGAAACTACGGGTATTTTATTCACAAGCTTTCTGATTGCAAACAGAAGCCATATTATCAAATCGCCAACAATTGTCAACAATTTCCAATCAATCGTCGCTGACATAACTCAAGTGGACAGAGATCCGCCGTGGCGCATTGAAAGTATCGTCGCTTCATCGCAAGCTACCTCAGATCGAAGCTAAGTTCGTCAAATGGTAAACGCAGCTCTCGTTTTCATCAGCTGTTCAGTTCTACCTCTGTTTCCATTCTCTCTCTGACTACCTCAACACAATTCACAAGCCATGTCTTTGCCTGATGACAACATCCTCTCTTTAATTCGCAATTTGCTCCTCGACGACAACAGCACTATTGGTCAACAGAACGATTTGCTCTCTAATTTCTCATTTCCGAACGAACCTGAATCGAGTTTAAACACGAATCGGCCTCAACCTGGTTCTGGTCTATTCCTACCTCAACTCGATGACCAACTTTCTTTTCTACCTCAAAACGCCTCAAACGAGACTACGAATAATACCAGTTTTGGTGGCTTCACTTTATCGGATATATGTAAACAGCCATCATTTGCGAATCACAAGCAAGATTTGTCTGAGAATAATTTCGTCATCGGAAGCGGACGCAATGCACCAAGGAAATCCGCCAACGGCGAACTACCTCAACAAACATCGGTTAAAATAACGAGAGATTTAGTCTCTGATCCTTTTCCCGAAACTCCAAGTTTCTCTTTAACATCTCCTTCAACTGACAATTTCTTCAACTCTTCTACCTTTGACAACTTCAACGTGGACGAAAAAAGCAATGGCCCGTCTCTTAGTGGCGAAAGATTAGGGAAAGTAAAAATTAATGGTTTTGGTTGGAATCAAGCAGCAGACGGTGCTTTTGGCAATACGTGCAATTTACTAGTTTCGAAACCAGGGTTTCAGCAAGAAAAGTTTGAATCTCAGATGCAGTTGATCGCAAACGAAATCCATTCAACTATACAACTGCATATGAACGGTTTGCAGCAGCGTAGAGAGCGTCTTCTTCAGCAGTTGGACCACGTAAAAAACGTGTACTTAGAGATATTTCACAAGCACCAACTGGGAAATAACAATCGAATCCTCAGTGATCATCCTATTTCATTGCCAAACATAACTTTCACGAAGCCTGACGCTGCACTTTATAAGGCGATTTCTTCTCTTGGTTTCTTAACTACACCTGCTTTCGCTCCCTACTGCACTGCGACCGGTGATGGATTGGAAGTGGCGGTTCCAGGCGTGAACACCTCATTTACAATTGTTACCAGAAATTGCTTTAACGAAGAATTGCTTATTGGCCGCGAAAATATTTTTGTAGAATTGTTCGCTGTGTTCGGTGATGGAATTGGGGAACCTGTGAGTCACCTCGAACCTGGTTCGTCGAGCAATGGTACTCATGAATCTGGTCCAGATAGCTCAAACGGTCAAATGTCAAAGACAATCATACCCCATACTCTGCTCGACCACAATAATGGCAAATATACAGTAACCTATACGTTACCGGTATTGAGAATCACACCGCGCAAAGTGATTGCAACAGTGACGGTAAACGGTCTGCAGTTAAACGAGTCTCCTTTTCAAATACCGGTGCAACTGCAGCATCGTCAGTTTTGGCGCAAAGTAATGTCTTTTGGAACAGAAGGCAATGGCTTAGGCCAACTCTGTCGTCCTTGGGGCGTAGCCGTAGTACACTTGCCGCGCAGTTTATTGAAAGAACAACAAAACGATGATTCCGCACAGTATTCACCAAATTCTGCCACAAGTGGAAACGGAAACGGGTCTTTAAGTACAAAACTTTATCTAATAGCTGTTGCTGATCGCAGCAACAATCGCATTCAACTTTTGAAGTATAATGCATCAGTTCAGCAAATCTCCGTTATTAATGTATTTGGCTCTGGGCCGGGCGGACGACCAGGTCAATTTGATCGTCCGGCTGGCATTTCGATTAATCTGAGTTTGAATCATATAATCGTTGCCGATAAAGATAACCACCGCATTCAGGTATTCGACTTAAACGGCCGTTATCTATTCAAATTTGGCGAGAAAGGAAATCGGGTCGGACAATTTTGCTATCCATGGGACATAAGTCACTGTCCATCAAGCCATCAAATTGTTGTCAGCGACACTCGTAACCGAAGAGTACAACTTTTCACTCCTTATGGTCAATACATAACCCACTTTGCTCAGCCGCTTGACTCTCCCCGTGGAGTTTCGTTTTTGGGCGACAATAAGATTGTTGTATCGGATTTCAATAAACACCGGTTGCTAATATTCGACAAGTACGAGCTGAAGGAAGACCCACCGACCGCAGTCTTTGTTGGCTTTGGTGAAGGCAGTGGTTGGGGAGAGTTTCTGCGTCCTCAGGGAATTTCAGTAAACGGCAATCTTATTTTCTGTTCAGATTCAAGAAATAATCGTATTTGTATCTACAACTCACTCACTCAAGTTTATGAGTACCTGACTGAAGATTTAAATTTAGACAGACCATCTGGTCTCGCAGCTATCGATAATTTGCTTGTTATTGTAGATTTTGGTAATAACCGCATACAAATATGTCAACGGTGATACGTTTATATTCTATTTTATATTATCGATCAGATGAGTATTCAATGATCACTAATTAATGTACAAATACAATCAACGAATGCGAGAATGTTTCAATTATTGCAGCTTTATGCGCCGTTGGGTTTATGAAACCGCTTCGATAACAGTTTACAGTTGACCTTAGAATGAGTTTATTGTTGTACTCAGTTTGAGGCTATTTACGGGTATTTACATGTATTTAAGTTACGCGTTGTGTATTACACTTAAAATAGTTTTCGTTTGCCTTGTCTACAAATGTTACACTTTGTCTTTGTACTGTTTTAACTGATATTTTAATTTTTAAAACGTTTCTCTTCAATTATGACTTTAAGAAGTGATTTTAAAACACAGAAAATAACTTTGTTTTTGTTAAGAAAGTTTAGTTTTTTTAAATGTCACGCAAAATGTTTCCACACCTGTGCGAGCAATAAATTGAAGGTGTTTAAAATATCGTAAACGCCGATTGTCCAAATTCAATCTCGATCTCGTGTTTCTCTGCTTTCTCTTTCAGGCCGAATCATCCACTCAGCAATTCATCTTTAAGTAGCAGTTTCTGCTCAAGGTTCAATGAGGGAAAGAGGTGCTCACTTTTTTTTCAAGGATCTAGCGTCGAGTGAGGCGCTCAACGCTCGTGAAGGATGTAAACAGATTAATTGCCAGCGTTGTACTGCACTGTATGCGCTTCGATAAGATGATTCGCGCAAAAAAATGTTCTTTTCAAAGCGACAATTTGGCGAACTGAAAGCAACAGTAGAATCCTTGGCACCGCTCGACATCAAAAGACCGTCTTTCATTCGATTCGAGGACACAGGAGAAGTACAATTGAATATTTGGAAACAATCGACATAGAGGCAGAGATAATGAAATTTGTGCAGTTGCGTAATGAAAAGAGGGACTTTTTCGCTCCACAGGTATCAATATCGAGCCAACTCGCATTAAACATTTATAAGGTGCTGATATTTTATAAATTACAGAGAATAACAGCTATGTTCGCGGCTAAACACGAACGCATATTTAATGCTTTACTTCTTATGGTTTCTCCGAGAATCGCATTTTTTACGTGATTAAAATTTAATGCCCACTCTCAAATAGTTAGTATGCAATTTTTCGAAAACACTCGCAATAACACCTAAATTGTTTTCGCGGAAACCAAACGAACTTTTTTGGTTTAGCTTTCAGCGCTTGATTTTTGTTACACTGTCCTTTAGCAAAGCTTGCCAAAAAATTCGATTTCTTGAACTTCTTGCAAGAAAAAACGAAACGAAAAAGAGTAAAGTTGGCTTATTTTTAACTCAACTCTGCAAAAGCTTTCGCTTCGACCACAGTTTGAATGTTAAGGCTCTTCATCATTTTTATAGCGTCTCAACACGTGACTATGTGTTTTATTTGCGAAAAAAGTAAGAAGCTAATTTTATTCGACATTCATTTCTGCCTATGTATTGAATATTCAATGAAAGACGGAAATTTCTCGCGAAAAAAAAACGAGGGTAATGTCTTGGGTGACATCATTTATGATCATCTTGCTTGAATATCATTTAGCGAACTTACGCAATTTGTTTGTTTATAAATAGGAAAAATCGAGTTTTAAACGTTATAATTCACTTCGTTTTAACATTGCATTTAGTTTCGCAGCCTGATAATCAATTGTGAAAGTAACTAACTCAATGTTATACGAATAAAAAGCTTCGATAAATGTTAACATTAACTTCTTATCATCTAGTTACATAGAAACCAAGCATTTATATGATTTTTCTATGATCAGCAAAAAATTCCCTGTAACCGTTTTTAAATATAATTTTTATTCTCGTTTTTTATTATCGTTTTTATTAGCATTTTTTAAAAAGAATTTTACGCGAGTTACACTTTTCATTTCAAACAATTCTAGCTAATGAAAATGTTTTTTTCTCAGTTAAAAAAAGAAGTCGAACATTTTACTGATGTTCAATTTTATGAACGAATTCTTTCGAAGAATCGTTTCAAAGATAGTACTCAGTGAACTCAGATACTAAAAAAAATCTGCGTAAAGCTAAATCTTCACAAAAAAGCGCTGCATTTGTAATATGCAACACCATGTTCTCGAAAATGTGTGCGATCACGTTTGATTCTAGACAAATTGCAAATTGATCTTTTATTTCATTGAAAAACATTCTCATCTCACCTCTGTTTTTTGCTCGTCACTAAGCAAAAAAAAAATCATTCGCTTTCAAAATGGAAACTGTGTTAGCAGCTGTTCAGATCGAAATGAAGCAATTTGCATAGCGAGGTTATTTAGAGCAGCAGCGTTTATTGAGTTTAAACCCTTTCGATGAATTATCATCAGCATCGAGACTCAAATATAGCCCTACACTTGCCATCAGGCACGTTTTACTTTATATCTGCCGTGTCTTGAAAACGCGACTGATGTTTGAAGACGAGTAGCCTCTTTCTCAGAATTGATCGCACGTAATTGCTTATATTTTAAATTCTTCGAAAAAATAAAAATGCAGCAGGTTTAATTAGAAAGATGTTACAAATTGCGTTTTGGATCGCGATTGAATTTCAAATCTCCATTTTAAGCATTTAACACTCTATTGCGTCACTTTAAATTTGATGGCTTCTTTATTAAATTTTTTTTCGCTCGAGTAAAAAGTGAAAAAAGTTTTATTTAGAACTTTTTTTCGTGTTCTTTAGTTGTAACTCATTTAAAAATGTCAAAATTACAAACATTAGAAAGATAAGAGAATTTCTCCAACGGCAAGAATTGTGAGATAAGCAAAACTTTCTTAATCACATAAAAACAAGAATTGAATTTAGAGCATGAACATTGTAATTTTTTGGGAGGGTAAATGCAAATAGGCTATAGAGAAAGAGGATGTGTATCTAGGATGTAGATAAAATCTTGTAAGAAATGAATTTTACTTGCAAGAGATTTCATATTTCATCGTTCTAATTTTTATTGCTTTGAATTATTAAAATTATTAAATTATTTAATTTATTTTATTAACAAATTAACTATTTAATTTAATAAAATGAACTAAATAATTTTCTAATTTTAATTTTTAAATTATCAATTTAAATAACAAAAGATGTTGTTGCCCTCATGATTTTTTTCTCTTATCGAATTTGTCAATTTGACCAGAACTCAAGTAAATCAGTAGAAAAATTTGCTGAATTTGGTGTGAAAGAGATTTCTTTAGATTGAAGAATGCTAAGTTTGCCAAGCAATCATCGTACGATTAAATATGAATAACAAAATCCGCTTGAAACTTATTTCATCTAACAACACGTGAAAAATTTGGAATGAATTAAAAAGTTTGAAAATTTTTTAAGAATTTATTCAAAGGAAGTAGCCTTTTGCGTGTTTGTTCATTTTTCATTTGAAAAATCATTTACTCATAATTGGTTTTCTAGCGAAACGGGAATGGAATGTTCAAAAATGAGGAATGTGTCTAAAAGAGGATCTAAAAATATTGAAGAGGACCTGTTGTGCGATTTTCAGAGTTAGATTTTCAGTATTAAATTTCAAAGAGAAAAACATTCATTTGAAGCAAAAATCTAGTGCAATGGAGCAATTTTAAATCTGTTTTATATGAGTTTCGCAGAATTTATGACGTTCAATCAAGTGGTCGCTGAAAATTCCAATTAAATCTTACAAGGCAAAGTTTTTTGACTGTCAAGCACAACATATATTAAAACCAACTTTTTATGTGATTTTCGAAAGCGAGAAAAACCGTAGTGACATTATAATTGGCTTTTGGCGTGCTTTCATAGTCAAAAATTAAATTTTCACTCACATCAATTAATTTTTTTAAAACTTTTTACAAGGTAACAAGCTAAAGGAAATTTACCAAATTTTAAGCTCAAGTTGTGAAGTACTCTAATGTCCGATAAAATCTTGTCGATTCACTTAAAACTCGCTTTAATGCAAAGCAATTGACTAAAAGATCTAATTGAACACGAGTGTACATAGCAATTTTTAGAAATTTTGGCCAAGTCGCTCTCACTAATTTAAAAACTTTATTAGTCAATGAGTAAAGGTGATAATCATCGATAATTTTTAGAAAAATCACGACGTTTTATCAGTTTTAAAAATAACAAATAAAAACTTCAAACTTAGGTTCCAATTTCAAATCACAAATTTGCTTTTCGAATAAATTATTCAATACATTAATCACGCCTATCGTGTTAATTTGTATTTTGAGGTTTTTGACTAGAAATTTGAATTTAAAACCTAACTTTGAAGTCAAATGTTTATTTGTTGGTTGAAAAATTATTAAAAAGTTGTATTTTTTCAAAAAATTTTAAAAATTTTGATACTCGAAAAGATTGACTTATACAGAATACATAAAATTATTCTATTTTAAAAGTTAGAAAGCGCGATTCGTCGTTCAAATTTTAAAAAATGCTTACAATGTACATTACAATTTGAAATTAAAATTTTGCGAATCTTAAAAAAAAAAAAAATATTGAGCCGAGTGAAAATCAATTTTTGACTATGAAAGCAAGCCAAAAGCAAATTATAATGCAAACATGGTTTTTCTCGCTTTCGAAAAACACATAAAAAGTTGGTTTTAGTATATGTTGTGCTTGACAGTCAAAAAAACTTTGCCTTGTAAGATATAATTGGAATTTTCAGCCACCATTGAGTTGAATTTTATTTATTATGCGAAACTCGTGTGAAACTTCTTTACAATTACTCCCTCCATTTACATGTACTTCCTTCCATTTAAAAGTCAACTGCTTTTGAAAGCATGCTAAAGACAGATTAGTTGCCATTGTTTTCTTACTTCCGAAAACATAAAAAAGTCTAAAAGCTTAAGTAACGCTTTGACCATTGGAGAGCCGACGTGGTGAAGCTCACACACAATTTTCTCTTCTCATAAAACAGTTGCGCTATCTGCCGAGCAGTGAAAGCTGCTTGTCGCCTTCTGCTGGCGAGTTATTTCTTATGTTTGCCTACTTTATTTGTTGTGCGACTGTCCGAAAATTGTAAACAGAATTCATTCCATAATCATTTAATTTTACAAGTTTCTCATTTTCTCTTCCACACATATTTGAAATCCTATTATCGAAACCGTCAATTCAAAGCTTTTTTAACTCGAGATTTCAAAGTGTCAAGTTTCGAAGAATGATTCTCGTTAGCAAATGTACAAAGCTATAATCTTCTATTGAATCATTAATGACTTTTTTCATCTTTTTCATTTTTTTTTCTGAGGAATTCTTCATTTACACTAAATTAAAAATATATTACCACCTTCACACTTCATACCTTTTTTTATCTCAAATTACAATTTAAATGCGTGAAAATTCACAATTTTGTTGTACTACTCCAAATACAAAAAAGTATAGACAGCAGTCTAGTATCATTTACGAAATTGTATTCTTTTTTAATGTCCAGAATGGTAAGTTCGATGATCAACACAATTAAATTCCCTCTTAGATATTATCCTTATCATAGCTAACTGCAGATGTAAATGTTTTTCGCGGAACATAATTAATTTTGCTGTGTGTTTGGCACTGTGCCGGTGTTTATATCCTTTATTAGTCGTCTATGTGCCGTTTTGTGGTTACTCTGGCCTTCAACAGAAGCGGTTCTATCCAAAGTCACCCTTGATGATTGAAAAAATGTAATTAAATTGTTTCATATGTTCATTTCTAAATAGTTTTAATCTCTCAGCAAAATGAGGTATTAAAACAACACAATTTTAAAAACAAATTTTCCAGAATTTCCAAAAATAAAATCAGAATTGAATGCATTTATAATACTTAATAAAGGCTTTCATTAAATGTAAAGTAAAACACGATAAGCTCTTTTGAAATAAATCGACTCATTTAATGTAAGCAACTTAATTTATGCTAGAAAAAGTATTTCAAAAATGTGTCTAAACTCTTGTTTAATGAATTGATGATTATTTACAATTATTAATTATATTTAAAATTGAAATGTTAATAATAATATAAAATTAATGCAATAATTTACATTAATGTAATTTTTCTATAAAATAATTTTTAACTTCCATTTTCATACTTTTTGAATTCATATTCATTAATTTAATTCTAATCTCATAAAAACTTATTTCATTTCGACCAAAATTTGTTTTCTAATTGAGAAATCACAGGTGAAAGTGACATGATTAATTTACATTCTTATTAAATTTTGCCGAGCATCCTTATTCAATCTCATTCATCTTCAAGAAAGTAATTTAACCACACAAAACACATACAGTCATTGGCAGAATGTTTTGCTATCTAATCCATACAGAATCGGTAAATTTAATGAAAATAACCGCAAAACATTCTGTCGTTTACTGTAAATTCAATCGTTTGTCACCGAATTCGAAGCGTCATTGACAAATCGACTCGCTGTAAGCTATTCCATCGATCGCATACACGTTTGAGATATTTTCACTTGATATCGTCGATATTTTGCTTTCACAAATTGATGACGCCATTAAGTATTTTCCAAATTCAAAAGCTTCATTACATCGAAACTACATTAAATTTGAACTTTTTTTTTTGTTTAAAAAAGTTAGAATATTGTAAAGATTAAATTGGCTTCCGAAACTTTTTTCATCCGGATTCAACAAGCTTTTAAAATTTTTATAAGAACGTTTTTGAGCTTAAAACCACTTAAAACTCGATCGAAAGTGAATTTCAAATAGAAACTTGAATTATTTTCGTTTAAATCTATTTTCGTTAACACGAGTTATGCATTAAAGTGAGAAAAATGTAATGAAGTAGAAGGCAAAGATTAACAGTAAACCAAAACGGACTTTCATCGATCATTTTTTTTCTGCTCCTCTTAAAGTAAATTGAATTTATCAAGTTTATCTTTGGGATTTGAGGAACTCATAGTCGGTTTAAAATAAGTATTTGATGAACATGGTTTTGTTTGAAGATAACAGCTTATTTTCCTTTATTCTTTGTGAATATTATGCTTCTGAACAGTTTTGGCTGCTTGATTTTTTTGGAGCAAAATATAAAACACAATAGACGATGATCGTTCCTCTTAAAGAATGATGAATAAAAACTTAAAATAAAGCTCTAATCTGGATCGAATTGAGTTTAATTATCATTAAAACATTGCTACATATCTACACTCGTGGCCAGAATAATATGTATCTTATCCGTTTATGATAAAGATAGCATTAATTTTACTTTCACAAAAACCGATTAAAGCAAAGGGAAAATTGAATAAATTTGAATCTTGTAAAATGCCTTTAACACCGAAAGAAGAGCGTTTTAAATTTGTTATATTTTATTTTATTAGAATGGAATTAGAAGAGATCGCTCGCGAATTTGGTAGATATTTGAGGACCGTTAAGAAATGGGTAGAGAGATATACAGAAACTGAAGATATGTTGACATATTTGAAAAGGGAATCCTTTTCAAAAGTTATTCATTTGAAAATTTTCTCGATAAATTGTTGTCATATCTGAGTTCAAAGCTTGATAAGATACATATTATTCTGGCCACGAGTGTACAATATGTTTCACGTATTAAACTATATAAACCTGCATTTCACTTAAGAAGCTTTTTAGAAAACAAAGACTAACTTTACTAAACAATGGAGACATTTTATGAGCTGCTTTGTTGCTGTCCAGATCCTAAATTGTCTCAAATTTATTATCCGACGTTGTAAAGTAAAAAAGTTTTAAAGACAAGCTCGAAATAAAAGGCGACGAGTTTCTACAAAACTGTCGTCTATTTGCTTTCTCTTTCATATAAAAGCTGATTTATCAATTCTTTGCCTCAGTAAGTTATTCAATTAGCTTATTGTATAAAGCATTCGATTTTACACAAGTTTTTCGCTCATCACGTACATCATTTCTCGAAATTAAAACTAAACAGAAAAGCAACATCCATTAAAATTTGCTTTAATTGAGTGATACACTTTTTAATTCATCAAAAAAGATTTTCAGCATTTTTTCAATTTTTCAGCTGAATTAATCAAGTAATGAAATCACTGCAAAATAAGCAAATTAGAATAAAATGTATGTTGAATTTTGACATTTATTTACTCCACCAACAAATTAACTGAAGAAAGCGTTTTTCAACCAAAAAATTAAACATTCAATTTACAGCTTGAGTCTTAAATTATCTTAACTTTCATTTCTCAAATTCTAAGTAAGCGTTTACACCAACATAATGTTTATTTTTGAGTTAGTTGTCACAATTATTATTTTTAAACGTCGAATAAGATTGACAATTACATAAATTGAGGTTATATTTTGTCATATGCTATTACAAATGTAATCCATTTTAATGCTTATAATGTGCTCTTCTAAATGGAAATTCAGGGAATGTAGCATTTGTTTGTGAAATTGAGATGACAAGCAAATAATTATTATATTCGTGGAAGCTTTATTCTTTTGAAAATTTTCTTTAAATTGAGTTTAATATTATTGCGAGAGAAATTTTTGTTCACTCGTTCGTGGAAAACGATTAACTAAAATTTATCTTATACATATAATCACTCGTATAGAAACAAATGGATTAAAATATAGTCGACAACATTTTATACTGAAATGCATTTAATCATCTTTGATTGGAATCTAATGGAGTATCAAGAAAGAGAAAGTATAAAAGTGTGAATCTGAAATTTCTGGAAACACGTCAAAATAAACTCTATTTGCTGATGGGAATTTAAAAAGTTTCAATTGTGGTTAAACGTTAGAGTTAAATGAGTGGCTCGTTTGATTTGGTTAAACAAACCAGAGCACGAACATCAGATAATTCCCTGAATTCCCATTATAAATATTTTCAGTGAAAGCGTATTTTGAATTTCGGTGAAACACAGTTAATGAAACAATAATCGGAGCGCTCGCTTTAATTATTGTGTCATAATTTGATGCGATTTAAATGATTCTTTTAAGATGAAGAGTAAATGAAAACCGAATCCGCAAAAATAACAAAATGTTGAGTTTGAGAACCGTCAATCGTCCGCTTCACAAAAGTTCTTCATTTATTTGAGTGTTGAGAGGGTCGTAGCCATTGCCAGAGCCGTTGCTCACCTGCCGCTGACCAGATCCTGTGTCTCTACCTCCAGGATAATTGCTTACATAAGTGGTTGTTGTGGTAAAGCTAATACAAGAACCTCGATGTCTATCTTCTCGAGTTCGGCTTTTTTTCATACCTTCGCTGCAGTGTAAGGACCGGGAAACGTATGTATTGCGTGAATTGCCGGTGTGTTCTTTGCCTCTTACAGTTCGGGTCGCTTTCCAGCGCTGGAAGTGATGGCGTACAGAATTGCGCACCTATTGGCCAAACCAAAGTTTTATTTTTGCGAAAGTCTAATTTTGAAATTCATTTAAGAATGAAATGTAATTCAATAAGCTTATTCGTATTGTGTTTCCGTGAGCACCTCATCTGCTGCTTGAGAGCCTCTGTTTCTTTTTATTTTTCGCTTGAAACTCTCAAATTGCATGTGACAGCAATATAAAATGAGCTTTTTGAACTAGTGTCTCTCTATAATGATATTTCTGATCACATGTTGAAGAGAAAATTAAGATAGCAATACGATGATGACGAAACTGAACAAATGTTTAGTTTTTGAGTCGAAAAAAGATTTGATTTGCAATTTCAATATAAAATGAAACAAATGAATAAATTTAAACGATGTCACAAAGTCGAACTAAATAAGATTAGTTTATCTCATGATTTAGAATTTAGCGACTTCTCAATATTAAGCGATTTTCGAATGTTGCATTTGCAAAAGTTTTGCTCGAATGTTTATGCAAAATACATATACGCTTATACTTTCTGCATACTCTCGCACATAAATATCGTTTATTCGGCCAAAAAGCAAACTATAATTTCGGGGCGTATTAAGCATTGAATCTACTCGCTTTTAGTGCTAAAAAATCAAAAAAGTATGAAAGCAACTTATTTCATATCACAGAACACATTCTGTATGGCAATCAAAGTTAAAGTTGCTGTCTAGTTTGTATAGAGTCGTTTTATAATCTGAAAAAGAGAATGCGGCTGTTCTAAATTCCTTAAATCCTTTATTCCTTTGTGTGTTTAAAATTGAATGCGAAAGTTATTCAAATTTGAAATCAAATTAAAATATAACTTTTGCTTACGATGAATTCAAATCTTACCTCTCCATTGAGAAAACAGTACAAAACGGCAACTGTTAAACCCTGAAAATGAAAAGAATGCTTTTGAATTCCTAATATTGAGAGAAGTTAAATTGAAAACGATATTAAGGCTGAAAAAGAAAACAATAACAAAATGAATTCATATACACATAAGCTCAAGAGACAAGAGCTCTTTTTTCAGCATAAAAAATGTTTAAAACAGAGAAGATTTCAATTTCATGATTTGAAATTAAAAATTTTCGCTGTCGGGAGAAGCGAAATGCGTTTCATTCATAACTGATTTATGAGTGTGTAATAAATTTTTGTTACTTAAGCTTGACAGATGCAAAAAATAATGCGTGTGCTAAACTTAAATTACTTTTTCAGAAAGTAATTCAGCAACGATCGGATTCTTTTGTTTTACCTAACACTTTGACAGCAAATAATTTAAAATGGTTTGTTTTTGTCTGAAAAGTTTCGAATGATTCTTACAGAACTTCAATTCTATTCCTGATTGTAATAAAAATGTGCAAAGTTTTCACTTTAGACACAAAAGTTTAAAATGATGCTGGGAAGTTTTTTGTTAATTCATTGATTAGGCAATTTTTTGTGTCTAGAACAGTACAATTGTCAAGTTTTAATCTCAGCCAACTCGAATTCGAAGTCCAGCCAATTCAAAATTCGAGATTAAGCTAGCAAAGTATTTTTAAAGAACTGATAATCGATATGATGTTGAAAGCTTAATATGCTTTAAATGCTTAAAAAATTGTCAATAAAAATTTTAAATTTAATTTTAGCTTTTGACAGCATCTTTTCAAGTCTTTGCAAATATGTGCTCGCATCTATTTACTTTTCAATACTCGGTATAAATGCTCATGTTTTCACCTTCATTGCTCTGAATTTTTGCAATTAAACCATCAACATTTCAAAAAGCAATTAAAATTTACGCTTTTTTATTTCGAAGCCAGCTTTTGATAGCAAAATGAAGTGTTTGAAAATTTTTCTCCTAGATTTTAAACGATTATTTACTCCAATTCATTTTTCAAATGAAATTATTTGGTGGGTATTTATATGCAAAGTTTAGTCTGAAACATTAAAGTCTAAAGTCTTAAACATAAAAGTTATTTAAGTAGGTTAAAGAAGTGTACAATCAATTCAACGTATTTGTTGTGTATAATTAAATATGTGAAGTAAACGAGAAAAAGTGAGCAATTGAATTCTTTTGTTATAAAAGGGCTTAGCCAACAATGCAAATACATCTTGTTAGATATGCCCTTTTGTTATAAAAGAATTCAATCGTAGAAAAACCAAAAGTCGACTTATAAAACTATTTACGGCTTCTTTAAGAAGCATTTAGTTGTAAGCAGCGCCAGAACCATGCAAAATCAATTGTCACAATTACCAAATCGTCCATAACGAACACTTCAGACCAAAAAGAATTAAATTATACGCCTAATCTAATTATAAATTATTTTTGAAAAATGAAAAATAAAATTGAAGCGAGAAATGACCAGTGGCATTAATCAAGTGACAAACCTGCGTGGATAAAAAAGTAGCCTGGACGTAAGTGACGATAATTCTAGCCATTTGAGATGTCGGCGTCACAAGAAAAAGAATGTGAGTGACGCCTAATAGTGGAATCAATACCAGCAATGCCTTCGCAGCTTTTCTACAGGAGAAAATCGTCACATTCCGAACATTTTATCGAACAGAAAAGTGATACCTATATTGTTGTGACTCGACATTTGTTGTCGCTCTAAGTTTGGTCACTAAAACCCACATTATTTTTATCAGAAAAAATATGTTTATCTGATTCGAAAGAGACAATCGTCACGTGAAGAAGTCAAATAAGCAAGAGACATACCAATAGCACGATTAAAAGAGGTACTTGATAAATGTATGAATATGTGGTGTTATTATGCCAGGGACAACTGTAATAAAAAGTTGGTTAATTCATTTTGTCTGGCGAGTTTAATTCGAAATAAATTTTTCGAGTTTATTTGTTCTTTGCCGCAACTGACAGCCATTACGAAACTTAAATTATTTGTTCTCTATTTGTTATTTTTTGACCGAACATCTATTAAACTCGTAATTCGTGTCTGGAACGGAGAAAACAAAAATTCATTTTGTTGACATCGCCACGCAACAGAGAAAGTAATTTTTTCGGCGCAAAAAAAACAAACAAACTGCGAACACGAAATTGAAAATTTATTACACAAATCTAGCTTATTGCTTAAATGTAGTGTCGCAATAATTTTCACCGAATGCTCGTAATCAAATAATGTCAACCATTACTTTATCTAAAAGCATCGCTGAATCTATCGATTGTGGCGAACGCTTTGAAAGCTGTTTTAAAAGAGAAACGAAATAAAAAGCGAAACTTTTTTGATCATAATCTTTACATACATTGAATAAATGTAATTAACACTTTTTATCGAATTAATTCAGCCGCTATTTATCTAAATGGAGTAATATTTTCCAAATCTATGGTGATTAAAAGCGAAATTTAATGCTTCCTTTGAAAGCCAACGACAGAATGTTTTGGAATGATAATTAAATTTGCCAGTTTTGTGTGATAAGGTAGCAAAACATTGCGTCATTGACGGCACAGTACTACTATAGATGCAAAAAGCTAATAGCGCGCACTGAAGCATTCTTTTCGCTACCACTTTTTTGTTCAGAGTATCATATGGTTATTGAAAATAAATTAGTTTGCGAAAACTATGTAGGTTAAAATATAAGAAGCGAATTTTTTCATTGAACTAAGTGTATTTTCTTACTCAGTAAACTAACTCAACTAAATCAGCTTTTCCAGTCTTATAAAGAATATCACTTACGTAAGTTGATCCGTTGGTTGGAAGAAATGATAAGCAACCGGCACCCAAATTAGAATTATAACCATCGGAAGACCTAAAAGTTAAAAATTTATGAAATTCAAGCTGAGAATTTCTTATCACTCACCCCAACCAATTAATGCGTAAACATGAATGTTGACTAATTCCCGTGAAAAAGTTTTTACAACCAATGTATAAAGATAAAGACCCTCGACAAGCATCCAGAAAAAGTTTGTGATCAAAAAGTATGTTAAGAGAATGAAGAAAAAACACGATGGATCAAATACCAATCCCTGGTAAATTTTTAATTTGAGGAAAAAAGTTTTGATTTAAACAGATTAAACGAAAGAGTGTCGAACCTTTTTATACGGCTGTAAGAATGAACTAAGAAACCACGTTAATTCAAATAACACGAATGTTGCCATCAAATTTATATGAATTGTATTTCGAACACATCTTAAATCTCTAAAATAAAAAAATAAATTTTTGAGTAAAATTTATCATCTCTTTGGAGACATAATCAAAGCAAATTTTTAATTTGCTTGCTTTAAAATATATTAAGAAATTAAAATTAAAAATAAAAAGACTTAAATAACAGGCAATTAAGCAAACGTTGGATGAAAGTAATTTTTAGGTATTTCTAACGAGATAGCTTGAGAGTTGATTATCTCGAGAGACGATATTTAAGGCTACCACATTGTTAATCTTTTCATCTTGAGCATTTAATATTCATATTTTAAGGACAACATGAAAATCAATCGTTCTTAATGTTTAAGCTCATTTTCTTGAAGATAATTAATTAAAGAGGATAAGAGATCTTAATTCAAGAGGATAAAGTGCTTCATAGCGATCTTTAGTATTTTATATTCAATTTCATTAAGGGAAAAGTTTATGTGGCAAAGTAATACGTTAAATTAAATCGAGCATGATAAAAAATTTAAGAAATTCATTAAGAAATATCGAGAAAAAAGCAAAATTAAGAGCTTATCTCGCTCTTATAATTGTGCTCCTGTAAGAACAATCGTTTGAGATCAACTTAGTTACAGAAACTACGAAGATATGGAATTTAGTATGACGAAAGAGAAAATTATCATGTCGAGCAGAATCTTTACATAAAAGAAATAAAACAGTTGAAAAATAATGAATGCTAAAATGCTTAATAAAGTTTTGTTGAATTTACAGTAAAAACTGCATAAAATAAAATACATTTTATGAAATCAAATTCAATTATATTTATTTAATTTTGTCTATGCTTACTGAAAGCAATATTTCATATATAGTTTCGGAAAGAATGTTTGTCCAGGATCGATCATTTAATATCTTATCACTCGGAAACGCATGAATTTTGACCAGGCTTCGCGACAAAATTAAAAGCACTTAAAAGTAAAATCAAGCATAGTTATCAATTTTGTTTAAACAAACAGCTTTCAATATATTCGAGTGAAGGTGAATAGTAAAATGTGTGTTAAAGTGAGTGAAGAATAGTTTTTCAATTTTTTTCATGTGACGATTTCATTACAAGTCAATTAAATTGCTTTTGTGTTAGTTAGAACAAAAAGAATTTATAAAGAATTCTTAAATAAATTTAAAAATGTCGGAAGTAAAAATAAAGACTTCAAAATTATTTTAAATTTGATTCTTTGGAAATATAATGAGCAACAGATTCATTATTGCTCAGAAAATGTAGTGCCGCCATGCATATTGTTTCATCGCCATTCGAACGGTGGTCGGCTTTTTACGAACATCGCCATTAACACAGTGTTTCGTGCTTTCTTACCACATTTAAAAGCGATTGCAAACAGTAAAGTGAAACAAAATTGAAACAGTTTCGACGCAAAGTGAAATGATCATTTTATTTATAAAAAATTCACAAATTCGTTTTATTTTTTCGAAACTCACTTTACAAATGTGGAATTAATGTGTGCAAATAATAAGTGACTTCAGTGTGACTTGTTTTGTAAAAATATTTCAAGAATTATCGTTTGTTAAACGACGGTTCTGAGCAAACATCAAGCCTTTTCATTCAATCTCATCGTTTCTCGATTTCATTAATGGTAAGTTAAGAATTTATTTGCATTTTAAACATTCCTCGCTTTTGATGTTGTTTATTTATAAAGTGAAGTTTTATTTTAAATTAAGAAACGCACCCTTAGCTTGCGCCTCTCCATCAATTATCGCCGGGACAAACATTTTTTCCGAAACTGTATTTGGAGTGAAAACAATAGTAAACAAATTAAAGCCAGTGACAAAAGATAATTAATCAAATATGAAACAATCGTGACAAGAGTGCAAAATGCATTAACGAATCGAACAAAATGACAATAATTTTCCCTAAAAGCCAAATGGTTTTTTCCATTCATAAATCAACAGTTAGTAGTTTAGTGGATAATTTGTGTGCTACGTTCGATGTCGATAAACACTGACTTTGAACTTATAACATTTTTTTGTGATTTGCTCTTAATTGCTGAAACCGTCCATTAAAGCGTGCACAAATTTTTTTTATTTGCCTCACTTGCAGCTTGAATAATTTAGCAAAAACGTTCACTTGCATATTGAGAGCAGCTGAAACTATTTTAGGTACTTTGTTTAATGTTTAGCAATCGTTTCTCGCTAACTGGTAAGCCATTCGAATGGTTTCAAAGCTTTTCTTTCTAAAGTTTGCCCTAACAAAGATACAAATGCGACTTTAAAGGTCCCATAGTCTTTTTATTCACATAACGCTCATGAGAAGTTATATTCACGTGCGAATTTTATAATTAAGTCTATAGCGAAAAATTTTGTTTTTAATGCTATTGGTGAACATATTCTTCAATTTTAATTGGAATTTGTCATTTTGAAAGCTTTTTTTTGATAAACTTTATGTTGAAGGCTTGTTGAAATGTCTAGTTGATAAATAACAAATATTTTTTGTCCAATATACGCAAAATATGTAGAAAAATAGATAAAAAAACACATTAAATCTAATTAATTGATGTTCAAATTTAAACAAATTATTGGGTACGATGTTGAATTATATTTTTTACTTCGGATCTCATTTAAGGATTAATGACAAAGACTTATTCAAAAATCAAAACAATTTTTAATTGCGCAAGAGTACTAAAAATATGTAATAAGTTTTTAACTCATACATAGATAATTTGTGAAAAAATATGGGAAATGATTGTCTCACAACTTGAAAAATGAGTAAGGACATAAAGAAGGCAAAGTAAAAAAATATTTTGTCTGAATTTTTGAAAAAAAAGTTTATAAATCTTGATTTAAATGGAATTTACAAGTTTATTTACACTTTATATCATTTACAGAATAAAATTTTAAAACGACTTCTCGACTGTTTTTGCAGCAAAATCTTAGAGACTTTCTCTACTCAATAGCATTTAGATCAAAAATAAGATAAGTACAGCTGAGGGCAGAAAAATTCGTTACCGGTGATAGACCAATACTCGAACCTTATTGCCTACAGATTAAAAGTGGCAATTTCTCTACGATTTTTCCAATTTTCTAAAGCTTGCTCAAAGCATGTTTGTCGAATCAAGAAAGCTTTGCTTTATTCTTATGAAATATTTTGTTCTTTAAAAATCTGTGAAAGTACAAGGAATTTTTAAATCAAATTTTCAGTTGTATGGACAAAAATTCACTGTAAAACTTATTTTGTGTGTCAAAAATCTGGAGTAGTGCTGGCCCAAAAGTTAATTATCTTATACATATATTTAATTTGAAATAAGCAAGAAAGACGAAGATAGGCTAATTTTAGACTAACATTGCACAACTGTGCCCACGTTAATATTGAGACGGTGTTAAGCGTGAGAATAAAACACCCCTGATTCCTTTATTCCTTTTCCTTAGAAATTTGACAGATTTATGTTCGGAGCCCGAGCTCCTGAACCTATTCTTACCATATGCTCAACTTAAATCACGGAACCCCTATTTTTTGTTTTATGTTATTAAATTTATTCGATTTCATATTTTCTTAATCCCCATAATTTTTGTATTTTTGACAATTTTAATATGCACATCTGCCTACCTTATATTTTTATACTCCCCTAAACACCATATGTCGAGTTGATCATTTACTATAAAAATTGGTAGCATGTTGTATCGTGGCTTTTTTTCGAATTTTCACTCTTTTTCACTTATGTTCACCACGACTTTCTTAAAATAAAGTATTTCGACTTTAACTTTTGTGTGTCTGAACTAAGATTTTTTGGTCTTCGAAACTCGGACGTTACAATATGCTATATTTGCAATTCAAAACTTGAATTTTCATTAAATATGATAACATATTTATGTAGCTACAACTGTAATATGCAAAATATTCAGAATTTGATAATTTAGACTACTGAAAATTTAAAATTTAAATGAGTTTTAGATTTGAAAAATTCAGGTAACTTTAAATCTAACAAGAGGAAGCTTTTAGGTGCCCATAATCAACTTTGATGAAAATTATATTACTTTTAGCTATCGAAAACTGAACCGAGTAGCGATAATCTTTTTCCCAATTATTTACATTTATGAAAAAGAATTGTGCAAAAAAATGGAAAGATATGAATATTTATCAAAATAATGATAATTGTAGAAAGCTCAGTAACTGAAAGGTAAAACTCCTAGCTTTCAATTTAAAAAATTAGTATTGATAAATAAATAGCAACTAAGTAATAAGCAAATAGTATAAAGTAGTTAACCAGTATTTAAAATATTTTTTCAAAAAATTTAGAACTTTAAAGCAGAAATTAAAATAAAAGACGTTAGAAACCAACCCAACACCTTTATTTTGAAAGCTGGCAGTTTTATCTCTCAGCTACCGAGCTCTCCACAATTATTATTTTGTTTAAGTATTTATTCATATCTTTCCAATTTTTGCATGATTCTTTGTCATAAATGTAAATAATTGGGGAAAAGTCGATCTCTATTCTATTTGATTTTTCGATAGCTGATAGTGATATAATTTTCATCAAATTTGATGATGGGCATCTAAAAATTTTAGCTGTTAGTTTAAGATTTAATCAAATTCGGAATCGGACACATTAAAATCTTATTTTTAACGATTGCTAATCAATATATCTAAAGCTAAATTTCTACGTTTTTATTGCTCATTTTGAGTGTAATAAAAAATTATCTCATATATGATCTAAATTGTGCACAAAGTAGTTATTTCCGAAATTAAGTGCATCTGTTATGAGAAAGTGTTTGATTTTACACAGATGAATTTTTAACAGAATTTTGACATATTTAATAATAAAATTGTTAAAAATTAGCGATCGGCTAACAAATTATAATAAAACGAATTCTAACTATGAGTTAAATTCTTTTTGAAATTAATGAATTAGAATAAATTAGAATCAGAACATTTAATTTACGCTGCAGCTTGATCAATGCTGGAAACTAAATACAAGCATTAAGCAGTCGCGAAACAATTGCCTCAATTGCATTAACGAAAGAATCGTAATCGCATTTGTTTGCGCCAAATACATAACAATTAAAGCTAAAATAACATCAAATAGAAATTAAAAACGTTCACTTACTTGAAATAAAGGAATATACACAAAGCTATGATTAATGCGATCAATGACAAGCCATATCCACAACAGTAAAGGGTCGACACTTCACGTGAGCCCCATAGTCCCTATTTTAAAGAAAATCTCAAGTTGCAAAACTTGTAAATGTTTTTCACACTGAAAAGCTTACTTGAAAAATCTCAACCTCTGGTCTCAATGGACTACATTTTGAGTAGTCTGATTTAGCCCAACTGCCGTTTGCGTAGCAATAACGACTCGCGTTCTCTGATAATGATCGTAATACATTTTACTTTCGGTCATTTACGAATAAATACTAAAATAACTTCAAAATTTACTCAAAAAACGATGTAAATGTGATGGTTAATATATGGAGTTTTTAAAAATGAAAATTACCAGTTTAACCACAAAAATATTTATTCAATGCATTAAAAGAAAACTGCTGCTGCTATATTTTTGAAATTTTTTCTTGAATTTCTAAAATCCGCTTTTTGAATACAAAAAGTTGGGATTTGTCGATTAACTTCATAAAAATGTTGAAAAATAAATATCTTCGTATCAAAAAATGATTAAAAGCTGATTATCGAACTTACGAGTTATATCATAAAAGATTCCATTGAATTCCGAAAAGCAAGGGATATAAGCGAGATGATCAGCTATAGTTGGTGGCCAACACGATATGCCATCCCAAGTTCCGTTACAAATAAGTTGCTTGCCATCTGCGAGAAGTGCGAAATACTTTAATACTTTGATTAATTAATACTACAGCATTGTGCGACAACATTTCGACACTAACCGAAGCGTTAAAATAATTGATCACATCATTAATTACTGCTTTTAATTAATGTCGCCGGATTCGGTACTCGTGTCATGTTTTTCATTTATAGTAAATTAAATTTAAACAAATTTTCATTAGATCTTCATTAAGAATCTCTTGACTTTTTTGCTATTTTTAAAGATAATTTATTAGATGAGTTGTGATTGGATTTCAAATTTTTCTGCTAGAAGATTGTTGAAGATTAATGTTGATAGCATTAGTTTTCCTTAGCAACTCATGGAATTTTTAAATCACATTGTAGTTTCACAGGAACTCTATTTAATGATGATCGACTATTTTTATCATTTCAAATGAAGCGCGTGTTATTTTAATTAAATCGATCAGCGTAATTTATATTCAATTTAAATGAAATTAAATTTAACTGTTTCATTCATTTACTTGTTCATTTCAGTCACATTAAAAGCCATTATTTGGTTTTATAGAGAAGTTCAAAGGCTCTTTGAAAATCTCGTGACGATTTTTTCTTATAAAAAAGAAGAAATTTTTAAACTTTTCTTATTTTACTTGGCCTCTCAAAACTTTTAAAATCGAAGATTAAAATAAACACTAAATACTTCAAGTTATCATATAGTTTTGTTATACATTTTGCGAGATAATCTTTTGTATTTAAAAATAATGTCAGATAATAAAACTCAATTAGAGAAATGCGACAAGTGAGAAAGGTTTAAAATCCGAATACAAGAAGAAGCAAATGAAATAAAGATTTATGATAGAACTTTGTTTACGCTCGTTCACACTCGTAAATTGCTAAACTAAAAAATGTTTTCATTTTCAATTCCTTTTATCTATCTTTTCGATTATTTTTTAAATTTGTATAATGATTCGCTGAAAATTCATTTAAAAGGTCTACTAATTTATCAAATTAATGTGCTATGGCGCGGTGAAAAAGTAAAACATTTTGCTTTACAAGCGCTTATAAATAATGTTTTCGACAAAATTAAATTATCAAAGCGGTGTCTGCAGATTATTAATTCTACAGCTTGGAGAGAAATATATGAACGCTTTGAAAAAGTTTCATGGCTGAAGATTTTTGAAAAACATAAGTTTTTTAGTGAGACTCAATAGATGCATAACCAATCTAAATTTAAACATTCTTGAATGTATATTAAATTTATATAATTTTTAAAGAATGGCTTCTTTTATGAAAATAGATGTTGAACATTATTAAAATTTTTAATGTGATATTAAAAATACAAAGTTAGAAAAAAGTTTCGAATGGCATGGACTTAAAAACGTCATGCAGTGCACAACATCATGTAATTTTTGCAATTCTTAAGTCATTTCGCGCATACTTCCGCCCAGTCGAAATTTTCTGTTCGTCAAAGATAGAGTTTTAAAAGGTAGTTGCTAATTAAAGTTTTAATTGGTTTTATATTAGAGTCAATAAAAAGGAATCATTGTCAAGTTTGTGAAAATTCGTGCATTTTTAATTCCATTGATTTCTATCGTTTATTTATTTGCTTCTTCTTTGTAAACCGAATTTGTTAAATTGAATTTGTTAATCGTGAACAAAACCTTTATTTTTGTCTTATTATTCTAATTTGCCTCAAGCCGGACATTCAATGCAAGATTTGAGATCTAACTGATTTATATTATGAGAGCAAAACTTTTTAAAGGCAATAAATAATTTATAAATTTGCCTATCAACGTATTTAATCGAAACATTCTGAGTGAAGAAGAGTGATTTTCCCGAGTACAAAGTAATTTTCTAGTGATTCATAATTTTTGCAGTATTTAATACTTATTATGTTTGAGCTAAGTGTTCTACTCCCGACACAAAAAGTAACAAAAAGTATACAACTTCGTAAATTATGCATTACTGCTGTGTATACTTTTTTGTGTCGGAAGCAGTACAATGGATTCAAAATAAAATGTTTCGATTATTGAGCTTAACTGAAGAGAAACTTTAACGAGACGTTTAGTTCTTTGTATTTCTTTGTAAGGAGCTCACTTTTCGATAAGCGAAACAATTTTCAATCGGCTTTGTATAGAAGAAACGGAAAATTTAGACTTGAGAGACTTAAAAAGCTTTACACAGTGCGCAACGTCGCGAAACATTTGCTATTGTTACATCTTTTCGCACATACCTACGATCTTTTTTTTAAAATCAAACCATGGCGAAAAATATTTTCTTATCATAGTTTCTTGTTGAGCTATTGTTAGGAAATAAAAGCGAAATACTTCTCCCAGGAAATTGGTTTAAGCAATTAGCATCTTGCGATAGAAGTGACATTTTTCCTATATGCTTAATAATGAAAGGAATCCATTATGCTGATTGCTTATTATGAGACTAATCAGTTTTTTTTACAAAGATTTTATTACAAAAATTCATTGTTTCATCGAAATATTTTTACGGAAATTGTTTATAGTTCGTGAGAAGATCAGAAATATGAAATATTTGTGCTAATAACTCCAAAGAGCTATTTTTCGTTTTAAAAAATTAATTTCAAGCTTCACTAAGAATTTTTTGCGAGGAAACAACTTTAATACATTCATTTCAATTTTTAGAACATTTTTTCTTAAAAATGCAATTGTTATAAATTGATGAGCAACACTGAAAATAATCTTTTTCATCATATGCTTCAACTAAAAATTTTTTATCTCATTGATTCCTTTGAAATTTCTAAATATTGCTGTTTTATATCAGCCAGTAAAGTTAAATTTCTTAATTAATTGTCTTAAGACTGGTAAATAAAAAAATAAATATCTGGTAAAGTATGAACCAAGTTTCTTCTGAACATTTTATGACATTTTCCAGAGTGAGCGATCTTGAAAATATCAATAAGAATAGAGTAAAGAAATGTAGACATTATTTATGTGCACTATAAATCATGAAATAAATGTTATTCAGAAGCGAAATGTTTATGAGCAGAACATAAACAGCCAGAATGCTAAAAATACTTGTGTGGCCATACGTTCACTCTACTTGTGAAGGCATTGTTCATCGGCAGCCCAACATAAAGCTTAAGATTTTTATATGAAAGCAGCACATTACAAAGCAGCGAATTCGTAAAAAGATTTTTTGTTTTTAATAACCCAAATTCAGCGAATAATTTATGAAAGCGTCATTAACTGAAATTTATACCAATGGTGAATTGAATAATGAGAATCAAATAAACTCAGATTTGCTGAACTCATTTAAAGAAAATTCTCTTCTGCTTTTCTTATGCATTTTATAAACGAATCCAGCTAGATATTCAAAGTTTTTTCGTCAATTTCTTTCTAAAATTGAACAACTTTACCTTTTGAATATTATCTTTTGAACGAAGAAAACTTTAATCACTTGTATGAATTCTAATTTCAAAGCAAAAACTCTTATTCAAATTGTTCTCTTTTCTAAAGAAATTAAAGAAATGAATAAGTTTTTGATTTAAGTTTTATCAAACAAAACCAATGAATTGTTTACTAATTTATGGTTAATGGATAAACTAGTCAAAAGGCAAATAACAACTTAAATAGTTAAATGCTTTATGTTAATTGTTTATAATGCATAAGAAAAATTTTTCAAAGAAACGCTTTGACTTTATAATTCGGACTTAGATTTTAATCTTACATTTTGAAGCTATTTTAAACTCAGTTTTGAATTTCTTTTTTCTTTTGAATTCAAAGAAATTTTTTACGCAAAGTAACTATTATGCAAGCTTAAATCTCAATGGTTTAAGTAAAAGCATGAAAAAAAAACTATTGAAAATCTAGAAAATGTTCAAAACTCAATAAAAAGAGATAAAAAGAGATCTCAATACAGTTTGTTGCATAAATAAAAAGATTGAAAACGCAAAGTTTTTTATTTCGAAATTAAAAATGAGAGTTGCTTTCGCTAATTACCAATAAGAACGAAGGCTAATCAGAGAACGTTTATTCTTGTGTTCATCTCATAATTTTCTACAGTTTATTCAAAATTTATTCTCATCAGGTGATAAATGCTAATTCTACACTTTTACACACACTCATGTCATCAAATCATATATTTGACGAGTATTTCAATAGAAAAAATGGAAAAGCTATAAATATAACTGGAATTTCAGCGATATGTAATAAATATTCATCTACACGTAAAATGATTCTGTAATTATACATAATTATTAATTACAAATTACATAATTGTTAAAGCATAAAATCAATTTGAAAGTTTTAAAAAGGTCTCCCTATAATGGTACTGTCGCTATCAGATGAAAGTGCACAATGAAAACGGCAATTAAGCTGATATTTATTTTCAGCAAAAAGACTCAGATGTAATTACATCTGTCTGAACTTTTTTGCTTCCTTATTTTTTCGTCTTTTGTAAAATAGCAATTCGCAAAATAAAGAGCAAAGAGAAATTGAAGCTGGAAAGATGAGGCGAGAAAAGCTTCGCTTACCTGTTAACATTGTGTGAAAACTCTCGTTGTAAACGCTTAGATAGCAATTGAATTCGGCGATGGTTTTATTCACCAATATATAAGATAAATGATTTCTTGTTTCGTTTTCGGCTGAAAACGATTCATATTCGGAAGGTAACAACGCCATTTCTTCTCTAGCTCTAAAAACACTATTTTCTTGCTTCTTTTCTTTTATTTCACAATATTTGACACAAGAAGTTTATGCGTGAACATTTGAATTCAAGATGCATGTTTGGAAGCGTTCTCACTTAATCAAATCGACGCATTTTTCTTCATTTACTTCATCCATATGAGTTTCTTTTCACAGTTCATTTTGATCGCACATCGCACAAGCAAACAATTCGTGTCCAAATGTAAATTGTTTCTAGGGAAAACGAAATTAATACTCTACTAGTTGGATAGTCTCATTCGTTCGCAACAAAAGCAAGCCATTATATCGATGATACATTGCTTTAGCTACTCACGCTCTGAATCTGCTAGAAAACTGCAGAAAAAAGCACAGACGTATACGATCGTTGTCAAAATCAATTTTACGGTTTGAGGCGCTATTTGATTCCGCAAAATCAAATCGAAACCAAACAAGTAACACAACAAGTTTAGCTTCTAGCTGTGAAAGCGTTTCGCAAAAGTATCAAAAGTTTGGTCAAAAATAGAAAAAGCGCAAAAGTTTGAATTTTATTCTAATCATTGTTTAAAAAAGAAAATTCATAGCGATAAATCACACTAGTAAAGATTGTATTTACGAACGTTTCTTTGAGATCTTTAAGTGCTTTCAACGCTGTACACATTGATCACTAAAAACAAAGCATTTCACTTAATCTTATCATTATTTTGCTTTATTTTTAAATGAACACAGTGTATAATGCGAAAATAACCTATACTTTGTGTTTAGAAACTAAATCGAACGTCAAAGAGCGCTATTTACTCGCAATCTAAACGAAGTGATCGCTTTTAATTACAACGTTGCTTGCGTTACTTCGAGTGGCGACAGCAATGTGAAACTTTTAATCTGTCAATTGCTTTACTTTAAGAATTTTTCGAAAAAGAAAGTGCAAATATTTGCAATGTTTAATTATTTTCTAAAGTTTTACGTTAAAAAAATGAGAAAAGCTAGACTTTTCGCTCTCAGTTTACACACTTTTGTAGCACGTAAGAGCAAACAATATGATTTTGTTCTTTACTTTCACGGAGAAAGTTTTCAAGAAAAAAAAACTCTTTGATTTTGTCGAGTAAACTAATTGTAAAGTAAATTTGTTGGAGTGAAAAATAAAAAATTTCAATTGCCTCATTTCAAAATAATAAGTTGTTACAATAGTGTTTATAACAAAAAGGGCGAAAACGTTAAGTTTGCGAGTGATCAAGATTTTTTATGATTATTTCTTTTGAACACATAAACACTTGAAGCGCAAAAATTGCTCACTTCAGAATTGCTTGTTTTATTTCGTTTCTCGTTGTACTAAACTTTGAAAAAAAATTGTTTTTATAGCTGACCATTGAATTTTTCAATTTGAAATGTTCAAATTCGATACGAGCGAAGAACGCTTTGAAAGTATTGAATTTAGAAAATTAACCAACACTTAAGTAAATAACCGTGTGTTTGAAGAATAGACGATCGACGAGACGGTGACTACGCCGAATATTGAACTTTATTGATTTTAGCTACTTTTTCGCCTAGTTTTGTTGAACATAACACGTTTAATTAAATGCACCCGTGATTAATGTACACAGGTAAATACTTTTTTTTTAATATATAAGAAGTTTAATAAAAAGCATCGCCCGATGCAGCGAATAAATTTTACGCATAGGTCTCAAAGGTTTTGGAAGCAAGTGAGCTAGTGCATGAATGCGAACGAAAGGAGTTTTTCAAGTGTAACGAAAATAGAAAAATTAAACGGAAAAGCATTTTCATCAATTTAACTTCGTTGGCTACCAAAAGAAAGACTCGAGCATCAAGTGTACACAGCATTCGAAACCTTTTATGGTTCACACACCCAAATGAGAACTCGGCAATTGTTTTCCGTTCAAAGTTTTTGCCAGAAAAAACAATGACAGTGAATGGAGTGCAGTCAATAATGTAGAAACGTAAGTGAATATAATGCTTCACTTAAAGTCAATAGTGTTCGCAAAAAAATTGCTACCCAATCGACTCAATTGACTTCATAATTATTTTGGCTATTTGATGGCTTCGTTCATTCTTTCATTAATTTTGAATCGAAATAAATTACGAGATCGAATTCATTTTACTCTCATTTCAAGTTTCTTCTTCATAAAACAAATGTGATTTCGGTTATTCCAACAGCTGAAAGGCATATGATATACAAATAAGATTTTGATCTTGTTTTCTCTTAGATTTGCGAAACGCAATAAAAACGAGATTCATTTTAATGAAAAACTTATGTGATTGAAGTGTTTTATCCAAGTAAATCCATGTTTACAGTTAAGGTAGTGATGTAAAGAAACGAGGCGACAAAATAATTTTCGGCTTACGCTGCTTAACAAAGCGCTTTTCCCGATATTAAAACCACAAATCCAATTTTACTGTGACATAAGTCAGAGCCTGACATTTTGAGAGTGAAAGCTTGACCCTTCTTTTCGTTCTTTGCAATTTCTAAGAAAAGATGCATTTTTTAATGCCAGAGAAATTAATAAAATCGCTTTTGCTACTGAAAATATAGTAAACAACTGCTCAAATTTTTATTATGTAGCATTCTCCAAGTTAAGTTCAAAATCAAAATTAAGAGAAGAGTTTAGTTGCGAAACATTAAAAAGTTTGTTTAAGGAGATAAAAGGCTTTACAATTTGGATGAGAAAATCAAACTTTAACACGGAATACATCTAAAACTATCAAATATTTGAATAATCAATTCTGAAAGTGAATTTGATTTTAAGACAGCAGTTGAACTCATGCGAAAGATTTTTTCAATGTTTGATTTAAGAATAATAAAACGAGAACTGAATCACAGGAAACTAAAGGAAAATATTCTTCTTGTGATTTTGCAATTGCTTCTTTCTTTCGAGTGAAAGAAACATTGACATCTTTACTGTAATGAATTCGGAACACTTTGTGTTTGAATCGAAAGAGAAAATTTTTCATTAAATTGCTGATTTGAAGAACTTATTTTCGTATTCTATTTTAACGCAATAATGGAAACTTTCTAAACTATCTTGAATGATCGAACATTCTAATGAAATGAAAGTTTTCAAAAGCAGCGACTAAAATAATTTTGATATTTTATTTACAAAGCCATTTTTGGATTTTAAAATTTGATTATTTTTGCAAACCTGAATGTAAACTGCTGTTTCTTACTAATCCTATTTTGCAGAGTTTTTAAGTGCCTTTTACAGCTACCTTCAAATTAATTAGCAATCTTTTCAGAAAAAGTAAAAAAACGACTTGGAATGGCATGGGAAGCTAATTAATTTGCTATAGAACAGAGCTGTAGAAACAATCGTTTTTCATCTGACAAAAGCAATGAAAGCGTTGAAACATGTTTATGGAATAATACGTAGAACATGAAAGAAAACTTGAATGATGATGATGCTCAAAGGTAAAAACTATTGTTAAAATTAAATTTACCGAAAATTTGTTTTTTGGTATATTCTTCTTACCTTTTTTATTTTATGGTTTGTTTTCTACAAACTTTTAAGTCAAGTTTTATTTAAAATCAGCCTTTTAAATCGTTAAAATTTTTTACGATTCAAAGATTTGATCGTAATTTAAAAATAAAAAAACAGCACAAAGTTTCTGTAAGAGAATTTTTTCCGTTGTAAAGATGGTAAGCTGAAGAAAGGATTCGTTTTAAAGTAATTTTAGGTTAAACTTTTTGAAATCAATGATAAAATTTAAGCTAAAAATTTGAGCTCTCCGCATGAGAGAACAGAATATTTCGAGTTTAATGAGCTCGCAAAAAAATAAAAAAGTTGCACAAAAAATCGATTGTGTAAGCAAAGAATTAGAAATAAAGTAAAAAATTAGAACACATCTCACTTTTATTTCTTTATTAATTGCCTTTAACAAGTTTATCGAACCAATTCGTGTCTATCCAAAAACAATGGTTTAAAAACTAATATTTTTGATTAATTATAAATAGAAAATAAAAAGATGAAATTCCTAAAATTTTATGAGTAGAGACAGGAATTTTATGTGATCATATATTTCTTACTGATACATTAAGATGACTTATGTGGTTATATAATTGCCAAATATATATAAAAAAATTTTCAAAAATCAGTTTGTCAAAAAGCAGATAAAGCACATAATTTCCAAAATTAGCACATAAGAACATAAATCGTACACGAATCACCACTTGCCGGTTGAGAAATTTTTCAAGTCGGCAGTATTTTAAAACTAAGAGATGCAACTGTTACGGTATTTCTAATCACCGAATGATCACAAGTCGATCGAACTGTCAGAAACTAACGTGGTTACACTCGTGGCCAGAATAATATGTATCTTATCCGTTTATGATAAAGATAGCATTAATTTTACTTTCACAAAAACCGATTAAAGCAAAGGGAAAATTGAATAAATTTGAATCTTGTAAAATGCCTTTAACACCGAAAGAAGAGCGTTTTAAATTTGTTATATTTTATTTTATTAGAATGGAATTAGAAGAGATCGCTCGCGAATTTGGTAGATATTTGAGGACCGTTAAGAAATGGGTAGAGAGATATACAGAAACTGAAGATATGTTGACATATTTGAAAAGGGAATCCTTTTCAAAAGTTATTCATTTGAAAATTTTCTCGATAAATTGTTGTCATATCTGAGTTCAAAGCTTGATAAGATACATATTATTCTGGCCACGAGTGTACATTATATTGGTTAACAGTGTTAAAACAAATAAGTTTCCAATAAACGTGAAAGATAGCGGAACTGCGAATAGATATAATGGTTCAGTAACGAGCAGAGTCGAAAGAGAAAGTACAAGCAAAAAGATAGCTCTCAAAACGAAGTGAAAGAGCAGCATGAACTGTTGCGAACAATCGCTTCATTCTGCCTATAAACCAGGCGAGAAAATATCAAAAGATAAATTTAGCTACAGTTTTGGAAAGAATGATTGTCGAGGATCGATCATTTAACATTTTATCACTGAAATGCATCGTTTTTTGGCCAGGGTCCGCCACAAAATTAAAAGCATTTAAAACTAAAATCAAACACAATTATCAATTTTGCTTAAAAGGTTTCAGTATATTCGAATGAAATTGAATAGTAAAATGTGTGTTAAAGCGAGTGGTTTTTCAATTTTTTCATGCGACGAATTCATTACAAGTTAATTAAGTTACTTTTGTGAAACAATAATAAAGACCTCAACATTATTTTAACTTTGATTCTTTGGAAATGTAGTGATGAAGCTTAATTCAACAGATTCATTATTGTCTCAGAAAATGTATTGCCGCCATGCATATTGTTTTCTCGCCGTTCGAATGGTGATCAGCAAATTGAACACAGTGTTTCGTGTTTTCTCATCACATTTAAAGGCGATTGCAAGCAGTGAAATGTTCATTTTGTTCATAAAATTCAAAAATATTTTTTCAAAACTCACTTCACAAATGTGGAATTAATGTGTGCAAGTAATAAGTGATTTCAGTGTGACTTGTTTTGTAAAAATAGTTCAAGAAAGAATTATCATTTGTTTTTTAAACGACGGCGCTGAGCAAACATCAAGCCTTTTCATTCAATCTCATCGTTTTTCCATTTCATCAATGGTAAGTTAAGAAATTTTTTAACAATTTTAATTTTGTTTATTTATAAAATAAAGTTCTATTTTAAGTTGAAAAACGCGCGCTTAGCTTGCGTCTCTCCATCAATTATCGCTGAGGCAAACATTTTTTCCGAAACTGTATATAATGTAAAAATTTGTGTTAAAATTTAACTATTTACTTGATTAGTAAAAATAAACTCTTTTCAAACTGAAATCACTTTCCATAATACAGTCAAACCTCTTTAAAATAAACTCCCAGAGACTAATAAACTCTCAGAGAATTATACTCGACTCGATGTTCATTTTTGAGCAGGCTTACTAATCAATCAATCATAAATTCTAATAAAAAAGCGTTCACAACGAATGAATTCAAAAGTTGACAAAGAAAATGCTCAAGCATAAATGTTTTTTATTTTTCAATTCTTTAGATATTGAAAAGCAAAAGTATTCTGCTTACAACCACTCGAAAACACTTTATCGAAGCGTACACTCAGTTCATTTAAAAATCAAGCGAAAATGTAAATACATGTGGCGAAATGTTTTCTTTTTAAGTGAACAGATTGTACAGACTTTGCTTTCAAATCGACTAAAATACCAAAATTCAAAATTTTTATTGAATAAGCTAACGACAACGTTAAAAAACTTTTAAAGCAATCTTTAAAGCATTTATTTTGTTTTCTGAATTTTCTATCGAAAAGACTTTTAGCTTTTTAGATTCGCATAATTTACTTTAAAATAGAATAAAATAGTAGCTTCGAGTTTCTTGTTTATTCTTTCTGCTAGCAATTTGCTCAAAGTCAATAGTTAATTTCCAATGCATTGTTTCGAGAAAACATTTTAACTTAACATGAAAAGTCATCAAAGATTGAAACAACTCAATTACTGTTGACAGAAAAAGTTTCTTATAAACAAAGCAAACTACATTTATGAGCTATAATTTTGTCATAAAGTGCGTTTCTCAGAATTTTAGCGCTTTTAATTAGCGAGATATCAACATTCAACTTTTATTATGATAAAAAAATCACCCTGAACATAAGATAGCAAAAAATTTGAACAGGAGATAAAATTTCAAAATAAAAATCAGGTTTCATCATATGGAAATTTAATAGGAATAGGATTCATCATATGTGCATGAAGAATTACCCCATCACAGTTTTGAATTTTGCACGTGAAATAACTTATTCGGATGCAAACTTATATCATAATTATAATTATATCATATAATATATAATAATTATAATATGTCATAGTATAATTATATACTCATTATATATTATTTAATGAGTTTTAACAATTAAAACAAATTGGATAAAAATCGGTTGAGATTTCTGCTCGTAATCGAAAAAACAAAATTTCCGACATAGGCTTAATGTTAAAGTTCGCGTGTGATTAGCTTGCTTT
Source organism: Dinothrombium tinctorium (assembly GCA_003675995.1). Taxonomy (NCBI): domain Eukaryota; kingdom Metazoa; phylum Arthropoda; class Arachnida; order Trombidiformes; family Trombidiidae; genus Dinothrombium; species Dinothrombium tinctorium. Next base: position 15,255 of record NCKU01000028.1, on the reverse strand, counting down.
TTGCGCAAAATTCGCACCTATGATGGGTAATTCTTAATGCAAGCACGATATTCTATAAACATAAGTTTCATTGGAATCGCGTTCAGGCGAAAAAGTAGTTTCATTGTTAGCTTTTGTGCTTTTTTTGTGCTGATATTTATGTTCACTTCACAAAGACATAAATGGATTGGTTTAATTTCTTAAAGATGGTGTGTGTAGAAAAAAGAAAAAGGTAGCAATAAAAAAAATAATAAAAAAATACAGTTATAAGCAAAATTAAACCCCAAACTTAATACATAAGCATGAAAAGATGCATCAAACTGTAAGAAAAGTAAAAATCGTGCAAACAGCAACTTTTTTGTAAGCAGGAAAGCGAGCTTCTCATTTTACAAAAGAATAAATAATTTACTGTCATTTATTTACAAAATATAAATTATTAGTTGACAAAATAAATATCCTCTTTCTAGACTTGAAAAGGATCTAATTTTTCTCAAAATTTCTTTTTTTCTCAAATTCTTTTCTCGAATTCGGTTTTGAAAATTCAGGAAATTCACAAATAAGCAAACCAGTGAACAAATAATTGACATGATATATTAAGTTAAAGTCATTTGACTTGAATTTCATAAGGAATTTATTTTTGCGTGAAAATAAAGGAATAATATGATTAAAAAATTTTTATAAATTAGATGTTAACTTTTTATTTTAAAAATATAAGCCGTTTTAACTTAATTCGATCTTCATAAGGTAGAGTATTAGAAAACGACCAAGTCTAGGCTAATTTGAAAAGCAAATTTTACGAAAATGTTTTAGAAACTTAAAATTATATTGGTAATAATTATGAAAATTAAATATAAGTTATATTGAAGAGATGTGTAAGTTGTATTATTAACCCTGCTAAAAACTACTTAGTTAGACTTTTTGGGTGAAAGAAATTTGGGCAAAAAGATTAAGCGAAACGTGAGCGAAATCGAAAAATAAAGCCAAATTTAATCAGTTTTATTCAATCTCACGAGTTTGTTGTAATTAATTTATTTTATTGACATGTAAAACACTTCTGCAATTCATTCGAATGCCTGATTTTTAAAGCTAAAGAAACGCAAATTTATAAGAGATGAACTATGTTCGACCGTTAGTAACATAGTGTTAAGATATTAATTTTCTGATTTGACGTGTAAGTAAAGCGTTCAAAATCAATCAAATTTCTTTTTTCATATAAAAAGTAAAGTCAATCTTGAAGCAATAAAAACTTAGCCAAATTGCCAACAGATATTTACCTTTCGTTGGTTTGTATACACTTTTCTCGAGAGGCAAACAATGTGCATTTGTAAAATGATGAAGTGAACGTTAGCCAAAAATGAAATCCGAAAAGCGAAGCACCTTTTTCTAGTAAAAATGATATAATATTTTGCGATTTTCGAGAATATTTAGTTTTTTTCCGCTTTTAGAAGGGAAAACATTTGGTGAATTTTAGGAAATACAAAGTTTGTTTACTCGTATCTAAGTGATAAAATGTGCTACTGAAACTAATTTAAACAACTTCATATTAATATTAATATTGGGGTTTACGGCTTTTCATTCAGATTAAATGAGCGATGAAAATGTTTTTCATTACGTATTCATGTATTCATTTCATTCATTTTTATCTATGCTTATAACAAAGTAACTAGTATGGGCAGAGAAAATGTTCGATGCGTTTGAGGGTTATGGACTTTATTTATTTTTCACAAGTACGAAGCTTGCCAAAAATAAGTCGATGAGTTTTTGAGATTTTCCAATCAAGTTTCCTTCGCAAACATTGATAGATTCTTCAAAAATTAACTTTAAATCTATAGAAAATTTGTCGACACCAACAAAATTTAAGCCTCTTCTCACCTAAAACATTTTAGGTTTGCGCAACATATAATCATTTTGATTGAATTGGGAAGGAAAGTGGTATAATGGAGCATCAATTTAAAACCAATTAAAAACAAAATCGAGTTCAATATGGATTTTAGTGTTGTTTTTTTTTGAGAAAATGTATCTCTAACAATACAAAAATGCAATGAAAATTGTAGTTTAAACCTAGTTGTGTTTGTGTTTTCAAAAAGGTAGCAAAAAATTTAAAAATTAAAGCTCCTGATGCATGAGAATTATTTTTTAACTTTTCATAAGTTTTTTATGAGCAGGATTATTTTCTAAATTCTTTTAGAGCTATTTCTGAAAATAAATATTCATGAATACTGAAGCATAAATTAAAGAATGAATGAATGCGCATTCAATATTTTAAATGAGTAATTAATGAGTTTTACGCAAAACTCTCACTTTAATGAGTTTCGCTTTTATAATGCAAATCTTTTTTATCACTAACCATTTGGTCTATCTTTCAATTTCAATAATATTAAACCAAATACATTGAGCCAATATTTGCGTTTGTTTATAATGTTGCAATATTTGTTTTTGATTAATTGAATCTTAATAAGCAATGAACTCTGTAAATAATCTTTCAAGCTTGCTTCAGTGGCTAATTTATTGCATTCAAGAAATCATTTACTAAACTATGATGTACTTATGAAAATAGCTTACATTTGCTTCTGACAAATCTTTCGCTTTGCGTAAAACATGCTTAATGCAACTGGATGATTTTGAAAAAAGTTTTTCAAATAATTTTAGACAAAATTTTTCATCTGAAGTGTTTTTCAAGTTTAAAATTAAGATTTGTTTTGTTTTTGTCAAAGCCATCAAACTCGAATGATTGATATTGAAGATTGAATTTCATATATTCATAAATATTCACATCATCAACTATCACAATACTCAAATCACTTTACTAAGAATATTCTAAAATATTTTTTGTCTATCGCTGCAAGATGAAAAAGAAGAATTACTAAAAAATCAGAAACTTTTACGTTCAATTTAACTGTACGAAAATGTGAATTGTTTGAAAATAGTTCTCGAAATTGCTCGACTTTCACAGAATATGAATTACAGATTAAATCAAAGTACCCATAAACTGTTGAACAGAGCTTACTTGTCAAACATTATTCATAGGATTCTTTCATTTTTGAAACATTTTCGATTAAAGGAGTTGGTAATTACTTTTCCTCGAATGTGAATCAGTGATATAGAACAAATCTTACTTTTAAATCTCATGGTAACCTATATCAGTACCATCACCATATTGTTGAAAAAAGCTTTACTAAGAATTTATAAGCTCCCTCTTTTGCAATATTAAAAACTTTTCACGTTATCTTCTTTTAAATTCACGCATGGATGAAATATGATAAATAACTCATCTGTGCATAGTTCATCGAGAAATTTGCTCAGGAAACTCTTCTCACACTGATTTTATATATAATGTTATTATCTACAAATAAAAATAATGAATCAAAAGATAACTGCATCATTGTAAACTAAAATTTGGAAATAAATAATCATATTTGCTAATTGTTTAGCAAATCTGATTTCGTTATGTTGTTAAAAATTAAGTAAATTGCGAAAACTAGCGCAGTTTTAAAGATAATAATTTAATCATTTGAATGAAGATGATTTTGATAAATACAAAGCATTTTAAATCTTAAAAGCGATGAGCGCCAATTTATTTAAATTTGATTTTTGTTGTTTTGTTAAACGTAAGCAAATTGATTGAAACTTGAGAGATGAAAGTTTGCAAACACAAGCGAAGTTGTTTCTCGTTTCGCTTCTCAAACATTGTTATTATCGAAGAACGTTTACATATTTTGTTCTTTTAAAACGTAAGTTTTAAATTAGAAAGTAAAAGTGAAAGTTTTTGAAGCAATGCAGCGATTTTCGCAGTATCTTCTTAAATACAAATGGAAAGCTGTCAAATTTTATTCTTGCTCTTCGCCTTTCTAGACAAGAAATTAGCGAAAAAATCGTACATTACACTAGTGAATTGCCTTTAAAAAAAACGGTTTAACTTGATTTAAATGTGAAACCGTGATCCTATACATTTACGGCGCTTTTTCGCTAATTTAATCTCGTCAAAAATGAAGAAACGAGAAATATTTGCCTGTCGTTTCATTTTATTTTACGTAACTAGTCAAGAGCTAAAATTTAAAGTTTTCTAGAGTCAGAATCCAAAAAAGAGTAAACAGACTTACACTTTGAAGCATCTTTTGACCGATAAAAAGTAACAAAACAAACTTTAAATTATTCGAAAAAACAAAGTTTATTTTTTGTTGAAGATATAAACAAATATTTACCTTTCCGGTTCTTGAATTCAATATTTCGTTCCGAAATTCATTTCATGTAGAAGGAAAGAAGCAAAGTTTTTTCCTTTGCCAAAGTTTAAGTGTTAGGAAGCGAAAAACAAAAAAAAATTCTCAAGTAATTGAAATTAGGTCTTTACGGAAAACGAAATGAAAACACTTGAAATGTACATTTCAGAAGGAAATTAAGGTTAACAGTTCAAGCGAGAAGACGAATGATGGTTTGAATGAGAGGTGGTGTGCGCTGTCAATATTCGTCGCTTTCACACAGGCCAAACATTGTGAAAAATAGAGACGCGCGCAAACAATGTACGCGACTGCGAGATGAAACGAGCAAATTATCCTTCTCGTTTCTCGAATTCGGCCTATCCTCACCTTAAAGGGCGCATTAAATTTCGCAGCGTAATGGAGTGTTCGAAAGCAAACCATTACTGAAAATGAATTTCATAATGTCATCGCTCTTCTTTCGCTTTAAATACACGGTGGCTCGAAGAGTTCTTATTTTTTGAAAAATAGTAAATGGCTTTTGCACGATTTAAAATGTTCAAATTTTGAAATTTCAACAGAGAAAATTATTTCGAAATTCGAAACTACGCATTTTTGTTGAAAGAAAAGCTGAATAGCTACAGGCAACTCGATATTGTTTTTGTTTATCGAGAACAAAAACTTGGTAATTGTTTTTGTTCAAAAATCAAAGCGCGAAGAATGAAAAAGTGGTTTGTACGAAGTGGAAAGAGCGAACAATGAATGACACAACAAATTTGAAATTTTTAAACGTAAAAGTTTTAGAGTAAAGTAATAAAGTAAAAAAATTCATAAATCAACGCGTTGTGCTTTTGAGTTTGATAATAATAGCGCTTTTAAAACAGAGTATAGCTGGCGGTTTAAATTTCACGTGTGATACGCGTGAAATGAGCAAGCCGTTTTCTTTTATCCATTTGAGGTCTAGTTTTAACTCTGAAAAGATTTTCTCTTTGTTTTTTTTAAGGTGAAACTTTAACTAAGACGAGAATTAATAATAGGAAATGTCAGCTCTAATCAAAATTAATGGTAGAAGCAAAGAAAATCTTTTCATTTCTTTGCAATGAGATCAAACTTAAGGTTAATTAGCAAGCAACAGGCGAAAGTTTAGCGGTTGTTGCGGATAAGCGATTGATTGAATTTTTCACTCTCTTTCTTTTTCTTTTTTTTTTTTGATTAAAGCGAATTCACAATTCATTCATTTAACCTTTTGTGTAAAATGAAACAGCAAACTTTAATCTGATTTGCTATTCAATTACCACTATTTACGGTGAATTTTGAAAAGCGAAAGAAATGCGGAAAAAAGTTTGGAAAAAGTGAGGGGGCGAAGTGGTAAATGTGTAATACTTACGTGTAGACGATGTCTTCAAACAAACGACTCGCTGTTAATTTGAGTTTCAATTACATTCGACCAAAATCAGGACGATGTGATTGCGGTGTGCGAATAAAGTAATAAAGCGATTGCGATCAGCGATTCACGAGTTTCAGCTCAGAATCGTATTGCCGCTGAAGATTGAGAAGTGAACTGATGAAAGAAACGACAATGGCTGCTTTCTATCGCTGCTTTTCTATGGTTACATTTGATTTGAGAACAGTACGCATCGATATGGTTTGTCAAAGGGCTGAGGATTGAATAAAGACAGAAAACACAAGAGGCGAAAGAACAAGCAAAATAACGCGAGTTTTATTCAAAATGTGACATCGGCTCATGAAGTGATATTGTCACATTAATGTCGTATTGATTAAATGTATCCGAGAAACTGTTGAGACTTGTGTGATTTCTCGCTTTGAGCATACAAATGAAATGAGATGCTTTTTGTTTCGTAACGCATGTAGTTACATTCTGCATATATGAAATGCGGCCGAATGCTATCTGATCGCTGTCAATGGTGTAAATAGTGTTCGCATTTGAGAGATAGAATGAGAGCCACGGTCAGTGGACACATGAGTTATTAGCTGTACACTATTTTTGACTTACACGAAGCTTTTCTTTATTCGCTCGAACGTGAATTACGAGGGCTTTTTTTAACACCAGTTGTGTCTGCGAAACGCATTGCACTTTCTCATTGCGCTTTTTTTGCTTTTCGCCTTTTTTCCTTTTATTTCGGCGACATTTCGGCAAATAATTTGATCGCAAACTGCTGTAATTACGCAACAACAAAAAACATTTTCCTCCTTTCTTCGCGCTTATACTTTATCGTGCAACCACTTTTAAAGAATTGCGCTTTGCTCTCGTTTTGCTCTTTTTGAAATGGACGCAAAGCGAGAGCTTTTTTCGAGATTAAAGACGCAAATGCAAATACTATTTTCGAGCGGTAGCAAATCCACAATGATTCGAAACTTTTTTTAATTTTTTTACGATGTTTCTCTTTTCAAAGCTGTCAACAAAAGATTGCGATTGCTACACCTTTTCTTGACAGAAAAAGCAGTACAATATTATTTACAGCGAAAACTCTGTGAATGTAACTTTTTTTTATTATTTCGTAGCCATAAGGCCTATACAAATGTCATTTCCCGCGTGTTTATCCCAAAAATTTTTTTCAACGTCGCACACGGATTACAATTTTGATTTCGTGTTTCATTCGTTCATCGTTTTGGTTAAAAAGAATCAAAAATGATTCGTAAAAAATGATTCGAGTTTGATAAACATTAGAAATCACAATCTTATCTGTTGCTTTCTCAAGATCTTTTAGCTGATTAAACGATCGACGTTATCAAGAATTTTCGGATCGCTAAGATGTATCGATAATGTTAAGCGAAGTGCTGATCTTGTTGCTCGGGAAACATGATTAAGTAAAGGGTATGAGTGAGAATCGATGCGTAAAAAATAATTTTCATCGATCGAAAATTACCAAATTGTTGTGCAAGATAAAGAAAAACAGCGAGGCAGAGGCGTCAAATATGTAACTTGATAGGTTCACTTTTTCGATCGCATTAATTTTGCCCACGAGTGTCAACAAAGTTATAGTTAATGTATTGAAAAAGTTATCACAATTTATGAAGTGATAAAAAACTGAAAACGCTTTCTACTCTCTTGTTACAAATTACAAACTTTAAGAAAAACAGTAGCGCGATCGTTCGAAATAAACATTCTTCTTCTTTACCTTCTTTTTAAACTGTTGCATATTTATCTTTGCTCTCTCATCTCTCCTATAGTACGTACAACTTGATTTTCTAACTTTTATTAAACTATGATATTAATGAACCTATGATAAAAGCTATGAAAATAATGTGATAAAAAATTCAAAATATATTTAAATTTAAAATTGGCAAAACTTCAAATCGTGATTAGATTCAATTTTCATTTCAATTTTTCACTTTTTGATTAGTCCAAAAGCACATTTTGTTATGAAAATAAAAATTTTGAAAGTAAACTTTTTCCTTTTTACTGTAGTAGTAAACAATACTTTTTTGTGTAAAAAGAATTCATTTACATGTTTTCCAAATATTTTGTACACATTTTAAAGGTTTTTATTGCATTTTTGTGCGTTTATTCATCAAAAAATTTCTGCATAAAATCTGCTCGCCCATCAGCAGTCTTTGGCAATAAGCAAAAAATTTTGGATACACATATTTGAATCAAAATTTGCAAAGTTAGTAGCTCTTTGTTAAAATCAAAATGCTCTATTTTTAACTTACACAAACTTCTTTCTACTAAAACAAAAATCAATCCATTGCAAGAGAATTCATCGACAAATTTTTATGGAATTTTTGCTATGTCTTTCTTTCTAAATAACGATAGGAATTTAAGTCAAAGCAATTTTGCTTCGAAACAATTTCTGCTAATGTTCAATTTGAAAAAAGATGAAAATAACTCACTTGAAACAAATTATGTGAAAATCGGTATTTTTAATTTTTGAATCAATTGAAGTAATTAATTTTAATTACACGCTTGAGTTATTTCTATTCAGTGTTTTTGCCTCAAAAGTAGATTATTTTGCTTCTCTTTTTCAGTGAATAATGCTTAACCATTTAAAAAATATTTGTTTTAGCTATAAGCTAAAAAATTAAATCAATGAAAGAATAGAAGCAACACGAGCAAATTTATTAAGATTTTGTTTGAAATTTATTTTATAAAAATTTTTCAAAAAAGACCAAATCAAAAATGAAAAAAAGATAAACACTTCATTTCCATAGGAGGTAATGATTTCTCAAAAAGTGGACATGACTCTGAAATTGTAATGAGTTAACATCAAGTCTCTCAATGTTTGAAACTTGGGGATTAAACCCTATCGTGAAAGTAGAAATAGAGATTCCGTACATAAGGAAATTTTAGTGTAATCACTTAAAAGCTCATAAATCCTTTTTACTTTTTTTATTTGCTGATTTAAAAAAATTCAATTGCATACGGAGCAATATTTTCGTGCATAAAAATTTATTGCTTTCATGTATTTCAAAAAGATTGACATATAATCATTTTTGTGGCGTTAGTAGATAATTTGTTGATTACCTCACAACGAACACTTAATCTCACGGTGAATATTGATTCTATTAGACCACGAAAGCACTTAATTTACTTCCGACTAAAAATGATGTCAAATGTAATGGAACATTAGCGACAAGCACTTATTTTGCTCCCTCGGCGTTCACGAAATGTTAGTGTATGCGCTTGATTATGGGCTACTTGCGGCTGAAAATGAAACTCAGAGTAGCGAAATGAAGTTTTTTTTACATCAGTATCAAAATTCACATTATTCTTTATGGTGGCTTTTCTCATCTCGTACTCGATCCACAACAAAATGATTAAATAATTGAATATTTTTGTATCGAATTTGGTGCAACTCGAGTAGCCTATGGAGTCATTTTAATAATGAAATGTTCAATCGTAAAAACAAAATGAGGATCGCTATCCATATGGGTTTTGAGCCTCATGATCAACACCATTTAACTTTGCAAGCGATAGATCTAATCATTGAGAACAAGTTTCAATGATCTCAACTTCATAGAAAGTGTTGTAAGTAGTTAGAAGCCAAAATATAGTTCTTAGGAACCAATGAAGCCACAGTTAGCAACTACACATTAACTTTCTATTAAGTGAAAACTTTTATAAACTGAAAAAGTTTCAGTCCCTATTTTGAAAAATAAGAAAACCAATGCAATTAAAGTAAACCTCCATATTGAAAATTTTTACTGTTATCATAGGCATTACTCCCATAGGATCTTGGCATCCTTTTTTTTAACATGAATTATTTAGTTTCAAAAGCTTAACATTATAATTTTGACTGATTAAAGTAGATTATTGCAGAAGGATCATTTAAAATTCGTTCTCTTCATTTTGAAGAAGATTAGTTTACCATGAAATTTTTATCGCTTTTTGAAACAACAGTGAGTTTCAAAACACTCGATTTTTATCAACACAAATGACTTTTTAGAATGAAAGTTGGAAGCAATTCTGATAAAAGATAAAATTTTATTTCTACTGTTTTTGAAATTTGTATGAGGCTGATTTTATGATAAAATAGCAAAATATTGTGTCTGAAGCTATAAAACATAAAACGCAAATTAAAATTCTTCTAGATGAAACAAAATTCAAAATTTCTTTTCCATTTGTTTGAATTAAATATTTTAAATTTGTTTTAGATTTACTATTGTAGTCGAAGCAACTTGAATCTATAAATTTTATTGAAAAACAATTCTTGATGCTAACAACGCTTGAAACATTTGCATTATACGCTATATTGTGATCGTATACTTTATGCGGACTTTATGCTGCACTGAATTTGAAATGTTAAATTCGTGCTCTGTTTGAAAAAACTGGCTGCCATTTTATAATACATCTTATCGACATATCAGAAGTTAAGCTTTTGACAACGATGGAAGCGATGTTTCATCGGAAGTCATGCGTAGCTACATTTCTTTTATAAAAATTTATTTTTAGAATGAAATTTGAAGAACGAAAAAAGAATAAAATTATTCAAAACTATTATTATGATCATATTTAAAATAATAAAAAAGAAGCTAACAAGCTAGCAAACAATTATTTAATTAAAAATCAAAAGTGTTCACGTTAATTTATAAATGTAATGCATGAATTATCATGAAATCAGACGTATTTTATGTCATCATAAGTAATGAGAATAAAGAATGAAATAGAAATGAGCGTATATTTGAGTATTTGATTATATTTCAACGCTAAATAACAAACGAGAGAAAACAATGAATTAAAGTAATCAAATAAAATGAAAGTAGATCATTTAGAAATTTTCATTATTATGCTTGATCCACTTTTTCTTCCTACAATTCTGAGGGTAACTCTATCTAGTCAAACTTACATCTCTCTTTAAGTACATGAAAGCAAGGATATGTGTATATGAAAGCAAGGATTCATAAATAAGAACACAATTTTTATGTGTAATAACTTTTCTGGCATTTATTTTACTAGTGTTCATTTTGATGCAATAGCATTAGAGGAGAACACAAAAGTGCTCGATTCAATTCATTATTAATCTACATTGTACAACATTAGGCTATTTTTTTATTGCAAATGGTTGAACAATCGAATTAGGTTTTCTGGTATCTTATATTGTTTGTGCTTTACATTTCACTTTGTCTCAATTCACGGAATTCGAATTTAAAGGTTATCAAAATTTTGTTCATTACATCAATCTCTTTACACTACTCATTGATATGTAGAAAGCTGCTTGATTAAGAATATCGTTCTGCTGAAATGAGAATCGAATATCGGGAATCAGTCTCAAAATATTTTTATGTTTTATTTTTTCTTTTTAAGATTACAAAATGAGTGAAATCAGAAAGTCTAATTTGAAAGAGTTAAAATATCTTATTATCTCCATGACGACAATACATTTTCAAACTACATAATTACAGAAAATAATTATTATCGAAAAACTTGTGCAAGTTTGATTCGAATAAACTAATTAAACACGTTTTTATTAAAATTTAAAATTAGTGAAAATTTAATAAAGCTGTAAATTATTTGTTATTTTTATGTAAAAGTTGTGTTTGTTTACTTTTAAAACCATAATCCTCAGCCAGGAATAAGATATGGGGTTTACTGGAGAGAGATAGAGAGCGGTTGAGCCGCAACAAATAGCATACTTAGTTTTTAAATAATTTCTAGTTTTAAACTTTTTCCAAAATTAATTATGAAAGTTTTTTAAGATAACTCAATCTTTTATGTGAAAATTTCTCTTAAATGGCCTTAAGGCATGGAAGCCGGCACGCTTCCTTTCTCGCGTCATTATTCTAAGCTGAATATAAACTTCAAAGGCTAGTATTATTGACAGGCGCTCATAGATGAAAGGCCACATTTGAGCTCTTATCTTGAGAAAGAAGCTCCAACTATTGGTTTAAACCATATTGATTCTTCCATTCGAAATGTAGCAAGTTGAATTCTTCAGTAGAAAAGTTATCGAATGAGGTGAAGAAAGCAAAAACCACTTTGTTTTCAGCATCGGACATTTCTTATAGGCTTTCTTGCACTTTCTTGTTTCTTTCTGCGATTTTTCAAAAAGCTTTCAACTTAAAAAGTTTGCTTAATAATACACTTTTTTATATACTTTTTTGAGCTTTTCTCCGCTGAAACGTACCAAATTTCAGTTCTTGACACAGATCATTATCCATAAACGCGCGGTATAAATATCGATTTGAGGCGTCGCAAAGAATAAGAAAAAAAGTTTTTTTCTTGTTATTATTTGCTTTAAGCACGCATTTCAAACAACTTCACACTTGATATTGAATTTTTTGCATAAAAAGACGCAAGAATAAACGTCACGGAGAATTTAATAGAACAGCAAACGATGAATTCAACTTAATGATAACAAAGGCAAAAATTCTCGTAATCACGAGTATAAGTAGTGTTGAAAGATTTTATTCGCTCATTTACATGAGCTTATTATCGTATTTTGAAGTTGAAATGTTTGCCAGAACGAAAAGAACTGACCAAAATATATGAGCTCGAACATTTTTTCCACAAAATTTAATCTCAATCTCCGAGTTTCATCGAATTTCACACGCAACTTTCGTCGGCAACAAAGATAATTGCAAAGTTGCGACCAGAAGATTTTTTTTTTAATGCAATGAAAAATGAACTCAATGTTGTAAACATAGCTTCACTTTAATCAATAAATTTCATTGACTCCAAAATAGAAGTTTCTTCTAACGGTTGAAAGAGCTTTGAAATGAGATTGATGTAAAAGACAGAGTAATGATCGCGATAAAATTAAAACACTCGATTTGAACTAAAACAAAGTGATTCTCATTAAAACGAGAAGCAATTCATTTTCGCAAAGCTCACTAATTTTTGATTGCATTTTTTAAGCTCGAATTCCACTGATCTGTTTTTTCATTTATTAACAGAAAAAACATTTTAAAACAAGCGATGCCATAACTGCATCAATACGAAAACTAATTATATTTTGTGCCTTTTACATTGTCAAAGTTATTTATTTTCATTCCTACAAACAATGACATTTTGATGTGAAAATTCAAAATTGTCAAAATTGTCTTTAAAACAAATTATTTTCAATTTATTTTTTAAAATTAAAACTTACGAGGCGCGGTGTTATTTTTTCTTTTGCCCTATATTTATGGATGATAGTAAAAAAGTAAAGATAGAAACAATGCAAGCAGATGAGATATTTAAGTAATGAGACTTTTCATGCATCCATGAATAATCAAGTAATTAGTTATTTTATTTTAACACTGAAATAATCAAACACAAATAATGAGTAGTCAAATGCAGCTTCCAAACATATGAAGACAGAATTTATATAGAAAGAGAAAAAATTATTTTCTTTGTTTTAAATTACTAATTAGGCCTGAAACTCATCATTTGAAACAAGCTTATTTCTATTCTTTTTCTTTTTTCAACAGAGTACAGAATGAATTATCCAATTCTCTAAAGAAAAATAACGTTAAATCAAAAATTTTAATTATTTCAAAGGTAATATTTCATTTGAAATTCTCTCAACTGAACATAACATCCGAGCTTTCATGTTATACTTATTTCATTCGTTCATGATTCTAAATTAAACATTATCATGCAATTATTCTGAATATTTGCATTTTGCACAATAATAAACATTATAAATGGTGTTTGGCAATACTTTGTTTCAATAAATGCTGTTGCAATACATAAAGACAGGAATTTATGCGCTCAAATTATCTGCATTCGATGCTTGTACTTTTATGTCAATGAATTTGAAGATTTATAAACCGAATTGTTTCTATTTTAATTGAAAAGGTACATTCAAAATGAGCGAATTAGTTTGAGAAAATGAATCTATCGCATCCTTTTGATCAAATCAATTGGCAAGAGATATACTAGCAAATGTCTGTCATCCTTCATTTTTAAATCTTTGCGAAAATCATTTTAGATCTTTTTTAGAGACAACATGTTATGTATTGCCATTTTAAAAGAAATAAATTCAAATTGAAATTTATATTTTAAATAAGATAGTGCGTCAGAATTAAGATTAGATCGATAGACTGAATTTTTATTTTATTGTGAATCATATTTGAAATGCGTGAAATCTCTTGAAACCTTTAATTCAAACACTTTGCTAAGATAAAAGATGATAAATTAAATTTCAAGCTGTAAGTTTTTCGGGCAAAATTACGACATATTCTTCTTTTTTAAATATTCATGCGAATAAAATTATTTATTCACCCAAAGAGTGTAAATTACAAGCAGAAACCGTCTTAAATTATCAATGAAATTTCAATGATCCACGAATCTTAACAGAAGCGAAAGATTGATTACACGATGTTGATAGAATATGAATGAAAAAAATCCTCATCTTTCATTTGCTCAAACTTGAGCCATGAAATGAGGTAATAGTGTGATCCATCTTATACTTTGTACGCTTCCTTGTCGCGACGCTTAAAACTTTTAATGTGTAAACTTAAAGCATAAATTAAACAAGAATCAATATCAAGATAAGAGAATTTTTCAACGTAAATATGTCTGTAAATGGTTTGTAAAATTTTATTTAAAAAATTTTTCAATATAAAATGATTAAATTTTAAAAAGGTTTTTATTTTAATTTTTCTAAATGAAAAATCGAAAACTTCCCTTGAATAATGTATAAGGTGAACGCATAATTAAACTAAAAAAATTGTAACTTTCTTAAAGAAAATAAAGAAACAAGACAAGAAGACTGTCACAAGTATTCAAACAAAGCTAGAATTTATTTTTACAATTTTATGTTTGTTGTATTGAATCGATAGATATGCGAACATTCATCCGAAAATATCTTTAACAACAATAATCGAAAATGAATTTTGAATTATTTCAGTATAAAGCGTTGATGCCACAAAACTGTTTTATATGCATTTAAGAAAAATTTTGCCTTTTATGTTATTTCATAATTTTTTATGCATTTATGCATTTGAGTCTAATTATAAGAGACTTAAAAAGGAATAAATTTAAAAAATGAATCGAGAGACAAAAAAGAAAAGCTTTCACAAAGCAAAAGAAATCTATGAAAATTTTAGCTTGAAAAACATTTTTCTTTGTGAATTTCAAAAGCTCCATTTCAAACTTATCTTTTTGCTCAATTCGTAATGTATCTTTACAATCCAAGTTTTTTATATTCGCCTTTTGTTTAAAAATCGATACTCAATTTGTAACAATTTTTGTTGTTATCTGCAATCTCTACTATCAAACATATCTCACAAGAATTGTGATCTAAATGAAATTTATATGTAGAGACATTGTGTCGATTTTCGGTTGAAAAAACTTCACATTCACTGAATTAACTATGACAATAATTTTTTTCTTGCATTCAGCAAGATATTCGATATGCCTTCTATTTTCCTCGCTATCTTTCTTTTTCTCTCGCAGTATCTTTGTTCGTCTTTACTTCTTTTTTATAATTTTAACACTGTATCCAATCAGATAGCAAAATTAACAAAAATTTAATTGCGCTTAGATAGAGGGAGTGCAACAATAATTATGAAATCTCACTCCTTACAAATTCCCTGGTTTTCGTTTACATATATAACGTACAAGCTGTTCAGAAAGTAAGAAATCACTTTTTTGAGTAAAAATAACTCGCAAAATAGATAAAATATCGAAATATTT